>JANRGW010055064.1:0-16112 GCA_024733675.1 Psilopsiagon aymara | reverse complement strand
CTCTGCTATCTCAAAGTTCTCCCTGCAGCTGCTCTAGCTGAGAAATCCTCCACAACAAGGTTCTTTACACCCACAAGACTTCTTCAATATCTCCTCACAGACCCTTACAGCTTATTACTCCTATCTGGTGTAGACCTTTCCAAGGCTTTTCCAGCATCAAAATGTCCTTACTGCAGTGGGGGGACCAAAAGCGGGCACAGCAGTCCAAGTGCAGCCTCACAAGTACTGAGTAGAGAAGAATAAGAGCTTCCCTTGATTGGTTTACTGTATGTCTTGTAATGTAGCCTGGTGCACTGCCTGTCTTCTTTCAAGCAAGAACACACTTCTCAGGAACAGTTTAAAGTACGCATTTTCAAACTTTTCGAATAAATGTTTTAACAAAATTTGTCTCAAAAGCTGCAATTTAAAGTTTGCAGCTTAAATATGTTGCATACCAATGATAACCTTCCTTATTTGTGTATTCTTTACTGCAGTAGTGTCTATTTACCTTTTCTTCAGCTAGTGATGCTATTTGATCATACCTTAGAATCTTCAGTCTAGTAAAACTTAAGTGGCGTTACTAGATTTGCCTGCTATTAAGATTAAAGTGATGAGTGGATAAATTTTCTTGTATTTATTTTATGCTTTATTTGATAGTTTCTGAAAAACAGAAAAACATCTACAAAGCCAGTTATGAAGTCTGTAAATGAACACTTATGTATGTCTATAAAATGTTAAAAATATGCATCTGCGGAATATTCTATAAAAAAAAACCAATCTTCCATTTAAAATGTATATTATGGAATAGGTAAACCCTTACTAATAACATTTTTACTCCTAGTTAAAGTTTTGAAATAGGCATTGATGTCGGTTTTCTAAAGACAAAGAGCTGCAGTAATTTAAATACTTCAGGGCATTCCACAAAACTATAACAGATACGAATACATTAGGTAACAGCAGATGGAACTTTAAAATCTTATATTATTCTGTATTTTTCTTCACAGAAAACAAGCAGTCATATGCGAGTTGGGATTTTGAACAACCCTTCATCAAAAATAAGGGAAGATAACACAGCCGTTGCAAGAGGAATTTTGACTGCTTTTTTAACCCAGAACAACAGCAACTTAAAAAGTTTCCTAAGTAAACTCAGTAAGGAAGAGACAGCAAAATCTCTGGCTGCTGGAACTAAGATTACTAAATTCCTCATCCCAGTGAGTGCGAAATCAATTAGACTACTTTCTTTTTCACTTCACATGTATTTTATTAAGGAGATATTGACAATAATACTGTTTGGCCAAATGCTGTGAAGTTTATAACCCTTGTACATTTTCTGCTCAAGCAGATTTGAGTTTTTAACAACTTTTATGTGATGGAAGAAAGAGAATTTCTTTATAGTAAGGGAAGAAAATATGAGAGTATTGAAAAATACAGAGTACAGATACTGGATTATTGAGACAAATAGTTGAATTTTAGTTGCTACTTTTTTTTTTTTTAAAGCTCTCACTTACTTAGAATTACAGCATAATGTTTGTCATGAATTAAGGCTTCAGAAGTAACCGTGTTTACCATGCTGTTGTGGTTGCAACCAGTAATAGGCACAGACTGAAGAGGTTAAGGTTAATGAGCATTGTGTATTTCTTGCTAATATTTTATGGTGTGTTTCTATGAAAATTCATTGGTTTAAAATATAAATGTTGCTGATTTCAAAGTTCATGTGTAAAGTGGAGCTGAATTCTCAAATAACAGTTACAAACTACAGTTTCTGTTTCATTTAGAGCTATAAATTTTGGTGTTTTTAAATAGGGAGACTAAGAGAACTTGCTAGTACCATATTGGAGAACTAATTGAGTTGTGCTTTTATTTCATTGCCTGATAAATTTTGAATGACATAAAGGCAGCTAATTAAGTAGTATGTTATCTGAATTAGTCTTATCTGCTTGATCTGTGTGTTTTTAATGAAGAAATACTTATCAGTAGCGTTTAATACAGCAAGATAATTTTTACAGGTGAGGCACAGTGCTATTGTAAGCATGGCAGAGTTCCAGCATTTTTTTCCCACTTTGAATGTTGATCTGTTACATGTCAATTTGGATGATATTTGCTATCCCAAAACATGTTTAAAGCTGTATCCAATGACCACATTAAAATGGCTGCTAGGTTTTTAGAGTATTACAGACTTTTTTTATACTTTTTTCCTAAAAGTTTTTTTCATGCAGCTGTGTTCTGGATCATAGAAAAAGTGTTTAACCTCAGGCTCAGCTTTCCTCTCATGGTTATTCACAGTTTCCCAAAGGTAAAAACTGCACACTAGGTAGTTGGGAGATCATGGCTCCACACCTTCAGTCATGTTCTTACACTAGAGCTGAGGTGGTTCTTATGTTACTATGTAACTTGAAGAAAATTTTGATTACCTCAGCTATTACAAAATCTTTTTTTGATGAAATTATCATCTTATGCTTTACCTTTGCTTTAGGGAATGGATGACAATACTTTTGAGAAGAAGTACAACACTTTAGGACTGGATATAATTAAAACCCACCAGATGTTCTGCCAGGAGGTTCTTAAGCTGCTTCCTGGGCAAATGGCTGTTATAAGCAATGGCAGGGTAAGAAAGAAATTAAGTCATCTCTCAGTCTTTCTGTAGATATTTACATCCTGGAACTTCAGGTTCAAGGTAAAGCAAACGCATTATATTGATTTCCCACTTATTCAGCCTGTTGTTAGAGAATGGTATGAATGTTTGCCTTGGTTTTTATTTTGTTTTACTCCTAATTTGTTTACTATCTCTGTTCCATTGAATCTACTAGGTACGTATGTCATCACTCCCACAGCTACTTGAGTTAAGCCTACAAAATTCTTTCGATACATTAATATCTAATGCATTATAAATGATATTTAATAGCATTTTTTGATCCTGAAGTTACCTATATTTTACATGTTTGAGGTAGGATAATACATTGCTTATGTAATTAAAAAAAAAATACATTGACTGGGGTAGTATTCCAAGCTGTAAAACTCCAAATTCTTTATAAGTATTAAATTGTTAGTTTTAATTCTTCGTGTTCAAACAAAGGTACAGTATGCTTGTTGTTTCAGTTTCTTGTATTTATATTCTGAAACTAATAGCCTTAATTACAGTGTGGCTATTGCTGAACTGTGATTAAAACCCATAGTATTGGGTTCACTATTTAGTACTTGTTAATGACAGTCAATACCTTACATTACAAATACAGTTTATACAAACTACTCTGAGGTATTTCTGTTCTGTTTTCCATTTATTCCTCTACCATTAGAAAAACATGGAGGTACTGTTTTGGCATGTCATTCTTAGAAACTCTCTTTAAGTTGTCATTTTAGTTGCTCTTGCACGTCCTATTTGGCTTCTAAGATAAAACCGAAATACCACTAACAAACCCAAAAAAAGCATTTTTGTTGATTAAGCACGGAAGGGTTGTGTTGGCTTTTTTGTTCTTCCCCACCCGCCAAAATATGCAATATTATTTTATAAATGGTTGTTACTGTATTCCATGCCTAAAAAAAATCCCTCAAATAATGTCATATTTTAAGTTTGGAGGAAATAAGTTTCTTTAAAATACTTGGATAAATTTGATAATATATATTCATCTATCTGAAAGTGTGATTTTACTTTAAAAAGAAAACCATGGGATATCCTTCATTTCTGTCCTTGCTATTTCAGCACTGAAGTTTTGTATTTATGAGCAAATTGTTTTTTTTCTAATTATGACTTCTACAAAAGGAGCATGGTATTTCATAATCACATCATGGTTTTCTCTATCCCATGTATCGTTAAAATTTGTTAATTATTCAGAAGTGTAATTTTACTAGATGACCTCTCCTTTCTAGAAAGAAATTGAAATTTTGGAGAGGGAGATTCAGCACCAAATACACATTTTATATTCTACATATACACATGATATTCTACATGCGGGGGGAGCCCTTTGGGCTCTTAAAGTCAATTTGGGCTATTTTAGCCTGGTGGACTGTGAGTACAAAATCCAAACAACATTCTAAAGGCTATTTTCTGGGACTTCAAGGCACCTTCTTCTCCTTCAGATACCAAAAAAAGTACTTCTGTTTATTGTCTCCACATATCCTACATTCCTCATCCTTTGCTGTTTTCTTCTTTTCTATCCATTCTGCTTCATTTGAGAAATCTTGAGAAGTAAATACTGTGTTCACTGAATTAAATAACTAAAGAGAGTGGTTGCCAGATAGTAATTGGAATTTCAGTTTAAATTATCTTAGATTTTTTATTTCTAAATAGTGTGGTCCTTTACATAGGTATATATAAAATGAAGAATATCATGGATGTTTCCATTGCAGCTGTTCTTAATTAACTGTAATTGCATAACTGTAGAAACCTAATCTTGTATAGTTACTATACAGTTTAGTAATATATAGTTAATAATATTGATGAGTGCTGGGGGATACATATTGAGTATTGTTTATTCATTTAAAATTTTAGTATATTTCCGCTTACAGAAGAAATGTCGTTGGGTCATTCTGTGCTTAGTAACGCTTTATCTCTGCCTAAGGTACTGGGTCCTTTAGATGAAAATGAATTCTATGCAGAAGACTTTAATTTGTTGGAAAAGATAACATACAGTACCTCAGCAGAGAAGATTAAAGCTATTGTCAGAGAGATGGGAAACAGTAGTAAAAGGTGAAATTCTTTTGCATTTTGAAGCTTTATGATATACTGCCATGTTTATTGCCTTTGACAAATTAATAATTCTTTTTCATGGGAAATACAAGCTAAGGTTCAAATATATGGTCACAGTACTCTTCATACTATATACTTACATATATACACTCTAAAAGCACTTAATGTGTTTGTTGTTTGCGATCTATGTATTTGCTGTCTCCTTTCTTAGCATCTGAGTACTTCTATGTAGACAAGTTTAACTGTCATTTCCTTTTTAGCATTTCCCTGACAGGCTTAATATACTTACGTACTCAAACCATTGCCCTGTTTTCTAGAAGAAATGGCACATTTGCTGAATTTTGCGTCATCATTTTGCTTGGCTGATTATGCTATTTAAGATAGTTTTCCACTGTATGTATAAACTATATATGTTGGATTGCAGCTGCATGTGTCATTTACCCTGCAGCCGACAGCCTCTTTGCTACCTCCTTATTACAGAGCAGAGCAGAATAAAAAGGCACTCTGTGTTATTCAAGAGATATGCACCCTTTTATCATTGGTCATATGTGTGATGAGGCTAAGGCATAAAGAAGATTATTGTGTGTCCAAAGGATTATATGTATGTCCTCTCTGACTTGCTTCATTACATTTGTTCAGATCTGCTAAATTACTTCAAACCTTCATCTCCTTTCACTGTACTTAGAACGAAGTAGAGCTAACTGCAAACAATACCTTCTAGCTTTTGTTTACTTAACAGTAATTATAATGATACTAAGCTTCATAAAATCCAGTGCATCTTAAAACCACAATAATATCTGAATGTTGGTATTTGAAGTGAGAAAGTGCATTGTCTTCTGGAATCATTAGAAAAGGAATATGTAGTGGTGTGGGCAGTGTGATGTTCTGACACCTTGCTAGACAACATTCACGCATCTGTTAATTGAAGTGTAAAGATGAGTTCTAGCCAGATTTTAATCTAAGGATCCAGTTTGTGTTCAAAGAAAAGAGCAGAATTGTATTGTTTTTACAATGTCTATTGACTTTCTGTGTCTAACTATCAATTCTATCACCTGGAAGGACTGGCACAACTGAAAGAAGAACTACCAGAAAAACAAAATCAAGGAGAGATAGAAATATTGAGAAGATAACTAGTGAGAAGCAAAACCTATTTAATCAAATGTAAAGACTTGGTGACCCTGAAAGAGAACTGTCAGGGGGCTGTAGTGATAGGACAAGGAGTAATGGGTTCAAACTAGAACAGGGTAAGTTCATGTTAGATATAAGGAAGAAGTTCTTTGCTGTGACAGTGGTGAGGCACTGGCACAGGTTTCCCAAAGAAGTGGTAAATGCTCTATCCTTGGCAGTGTTCAAGGCCAGATTGGACAGAGCCTTGGGCAACATGGTCTAGGGTGAGGCATGCCTGCCCATGGCAAGGGGGTTGGAACTATATGATCTTAAGATCCTTTCCAACCCAAGCCATTCTATGATTTTATAATAAAGTTTCTAACGAAATTCCAGTGAGAAATAAAATACATAGAATGATTTGAGTTGGAAGCAAACTTAATCATCTATGTCCAACCTTCTATCATGGGCAGGAACATCTTCCACCAGACCAGGTTGCTCAAATAAAGGAGCCAGAATGCTCAGTAAAGAGCTATAGATGTCACCATGTTGCACCATGCAAACTGTGAGGCTGAAGGCAATTCTGCTTATTCTGCATCACTAAATTTTTAGAAGTGTACAGTTCACAAGCTGTAAGGCAATAGTGGTTCTTGGTTATTGCCATGCTGAAGATTTTATTCAGAGCTAAAAATCCTGAGGTGACAGTCTTTTTCAGACAGTCCAGGTTTGGGATGTGGGTTTTTAAAATATCCATTATGCAGACAGACATACATTAAAATGTCAATGTTTTACTTCTAATAAAAAACAAATTATATATGCCTGATTTACTACAGCGGCAGTGATCTGATTATGAAAATAGATGCCCTACTATCATCTTTGCTGAAAACAGAGATGAGACAGGATGTTGAATTACTCAAAGAACAGCATAGGTAAGTTCTCACTTTCGTGATATTGCATTTATAATACTTTAAAATTAAAATGTACTGATGGCAACATGTCTTCAGAAACTTGAGTAGGCATTCCAGTTTTAAAAGAAGCTGTTGATTCTGTGTTTGTATGAACAACCTGTTCATCTGCCCTAGCATAAATAATTAGGAATATCTAATGATTTTCCAGTCTTACCCTTTGCTGAAAGAAGTGATTACAATTGATATGGACGGAAGTGGTGATTTGGAGTTGAAAAACTTGGAGTTCATACATTTACTAAAATGTTAGAAATAGTTTCACAAATTAGAGGTAAAAGAAGCCCCCGCTAATTTTCATTAATGTGGAAAACTCTAGCACAGCTGTTTCTATTCATGTAGCATGAGTTGTATTGTCAAAACTAATATACACGTGCTTCTTCCTGTATAAAGTTGTATTGTCACAACTAATATGCACATGCTTATTCCTGTGTAAAGTTGTGACTTAGCAATGTCATTCTTGACCATAGCTAAATACGGAGCTAAATTGCATTCTAATGTAAATTAATAGGGCTCACTGGCACCTAATTCCTTAAGAAAACCTGAAAAGACTGTCATCATCTAACAGACTTAAACTTGGTGAGCTCATGTGTCATTTCTGTACTTGTATGTTGACCCCTTGTGTTTCTGATACTAGATTTAGAAAGTGGATATGTGCTAAGCATCATCTTTTATTGTCATCTTAATGAATGAGACCTAAAATACCAAGATGTGCATCTTTGAATCCTGTCCTCTTTGTAATGGGATACTAACGGGAGCTGAATTTATTTTAAACTTAGCTGGGGTAAGCTTTCTGAAGCAGACAGGTACATTTTTTTAAAAGAACATAATACAAGAACACTGATTAAAATAAAAAAGCTTTGCTATTTTCAAATCCCTGCTAGTTTTATTGGTAAAGGTACTGTAGCGTGCTGTGCCAATGGGCTGGCCCTGTTGTTGAATATACAAAGAGTGAAATGACTATAGCAGTGTAACTACTGTACTCAGTAGTCTGGTTTAAATGTCTAACACCTTTCCCAAAGTTATACTAATAAGGGTCAGTACTATGCTATGTATTGGAGAGAGTTTGACTCTCTAATGGTGGTCACATTTCTAGGTGTCTGTTTCATGGAAAACCAATTCGGATAGTTCGTTTTGTGTATTTACAGCTTGTTTTTAAGTGATGTTTACTAACATTTCCTTCCTGTAGATCGAGAGTACTTTACCTAGGTTCTCTTTTACTTAGTCTAATCAAGTTTATCAAACTAAATTATTTTCTGGAATGCATAAAGCTTATCCAGTCCATCTCAGATGCTATTTTTCGCACTGTTTTTTTTTTTTAAAACTGTGGCACTGCCAGCACTTGTCAAATCTGATGCTTCTAGATACCAGTAAAGGAAACTGTAGGCTAGTGACCAGAAGGCCATTTTTAAAAGGAAAACACGCAGCAAAATTTTATTTGATTAATTTTGTTATGGGGCATGTATTTAATCAACAACCAGTATGGATCTGTGTGGATTAATGCTAAATCTTTAGTTGCTGTTAATGTTTAGCTTGTCAAGTGACATCACAGGAAACAGTAATGGTTACTGGTTGAAAAAAGCGAAACATTTTCATGAGAAGTAGAATCTGAAGTGCCTCTGATATTACAAATACATACCTGAAAACGTTTCTTATTTCCACAGATGGAGTTTAGAGTTTTCATATAATTTATTTTCACACACGATATTTTTTCTTTTTTTTTTTCCAGTGTAGTAAAAGTCAGTCCCCAACAGGATGAACCATTCTATGATGTTATTGCTATTGTGGATCCATTGACAAGAGAAGCACAGAAGATGGCTCAGTTACTGATTGTAAGATGGTGGTCATTTCTTTTAATTTGCATACTTTTTGCTAAACTTTTTTTACTAAACTTTTTCTAATTTGCATGTACAGTGTAGTAGCAGGGTAGACAAAAATTAGGTATTTTAAAAATAGATATTTAGCTATGTAAATTCATATTTAAAAGTTGTGGAGGATCTAATTCATCATTGTAAGTACCTTATTTGCAAATAAAATTCAGATGGAGCAGGAACCAGACTTCTTAAAAGCAAGTCCATAAATGCTCTTTATAGTCAGTAGAAGGAAAGGAGGAGATTGCATGATATAGAGGGAAAGGATCTCCCATCTCAAAATCTTAAGAGGCATATGCTTCTTTCCATTAAACCAGATCACCTTATTTTCCCGTGTACCTAAATGAGGTGGTCTAAATCTGTCCCGTAATATCATCCTAAGAAGATTGGACTATAAACCTTTCAGCTCTTGCAAGAGTATTTCTCAGTTGATTAATGCTACCAGGCATATCTAGAAGTCTTCCATTGTGTGTAGCTATTGATCGTCTAAAGAGTATCAGTCCTGAAAACATAGCTCCTAAAATGATTATCTTTTTTCTTTAGCTGCAGAATATCACTCTACCTCAGGTTCCTTTATAGTTTCCCATAAAAATGTAAATTTTGTCTTTTCTTTATGGTCTGTTACAATTCTGAAGTCTGTAACTTGATTTTTGCTGCATGCTGTTTTATCTTTTTCTCTGCAGTAATTATGAAAGTTTCATAAATTCTTACACTGCTTTTTCCCCTTCCATTTTTATATCCTCTTATGCCTTTTCTATCAAAAGTTGAAACATCCACTCACTCTTCATGCATAGTAGTGAAGCAAAGTAAAACACTTTAAAAAATTCATATTTCAAGACCTTTTCTGTAGAATCAGATCTTTCATTTCACCATTCTCAGTTGAAATGAAAGCTTGATACTACCAAATAAAAATATTTTCTGATGGTTTTTGTCTTGCTTGAAGAAAAAGTCCAGTGCAGGTACACATCATTTTGGATGCAACATCTTTATTTGAGAAATAGTTTTTTTTCAATGACATTATGGTTCCGATATAACAGCATCCATAAAATTAGTATTTTTAAAATGAACAGATGAAGATATTGAGAAAGAGTGGAGATAGTTTAGCTTGCTGGAATGTTTTGAAGTTGATTGAATAGTTTAACAAATCATTAATCTACTGCTGACATTTAAAAATCATTAATCAAGTATGAAAGTAATTCTCTGAGCTTTGCTATATTTAACAATTTACTGCATAGAGCTATTTTTGTAGGAGTTAAGTCATTGTTTTAGGTTGGTTATTAATAAAAGGCATGTGTTGTGCTAGCAAACTTTCAAGCGCTTTAAAATCTAGAAAATGCAGTAGAAGAAAGGTGATAATTTACTCAAGCATTGGAAAATAGGGGTAGCTGCTCTTCAAAATACTGCATCACTAGAGGAAAACATTAACATTTTGACTATTAAGAATATCATGTGCTAAATCATGCAGTTTTAGAAAAGGTCAGATCTTTATTTGGAATATCTGACAGCATCCCTTAATACACAGATATATTTAGAACTTGAAAATGTTTGAGATTTCTACTGAAGCTTAAGAAGTGACAGCATGTCACAAGGACAACTTTGTCTTATTTTCAAAGTTTGGTGATTACCCAGAACGATTTTTGACAGAGATCTTTTCTTTTTTTTCTGTAGGTACTTAAAGACGTCATAAATATGAAACTTAGGTTGGTTTTGAACTGCAGATCTAAGCTGTCAGAAGCACCTCTGAAGAGGTAGGTAGTTCACTGATTTTCTTACAAGTATATGATCTCGTTTGTTTTGGAGAAACAGTCTTATCAGTCTATCTCCCTTTGAAAAGTAAAGAGTGGTTCATATTTCTGCTTTCTTTTGTTGCGTTAGTTATTTTATTTGAGTGGAAGTTGAATGTTACCTAAGTAGTTTGCACTTGCCTAGAGAAAAATTCTAAGGTATCAAATATGGGATCATAGGGAACTGATCAAATCTGTCACATGCACCTCATAAGTAATCCTTAGAGAAATCAGTGGAGAGTCTTTCATGCCTGTGACAGGTTGCAGAGGGAGACTGTTTGCCTAACTTGGTCACTTCTTACAGCCCACAGTCTGTGCAATGATTTTTACAGGTTAAGAGCAGTTAAAAATTAAACTCATCCAAGTAAATGTACAGTCTGCATTTGAGACGTCATTGTAATTAAGAATATACCCTGAAAGTATCTGTCTTAAACTGTCTTAGCTGTCTGAAAAATAGGGTTCACTAATTCAGTTATAGATACTTGTACTGAAGTGAATTCCGCAGAAGGATTTCCTTTCCCTTGAAGTGAAATGTTTAGGCAGTGCCATCACTTTGGCAGATATTTTGCCTATAACCTTATTATGAGAGAGTCCAATGGTAGTGCCTGCCCTCTAGTCAGCAGACTAGAGAATTTATCACTTGTCCTCGAAACAGAAGTCCTTCCTTTCTGTTTGCTTTGAGAGGAACTCACAAACTCACACCTCTTATACTGCATGAGAGTGTCTTAATCATAAATCATAAGAGTATCTTACATGAACATTGTCATGATTGCTTTTAAAGCTAGGCACTTTGCAGGTGCTAGTGCCTGGTTCTTTCCCTGTGTTCGGGAAGGGTGAGAGGAAAAAGTGTTCTGACATCTCTGTGGGCAAGTTTCTTGCAGCAATGTTTTCATATGAAGTGCATCCATATACTAGCCCAAATAATTTGTGGGAAAGTTGTATTCCTTGTTATGGGTACAGGCTTTCTTAACTTTTAACTTTGCAGTAGAGTAATTAATATCCTTTTTTTTTCTTTTTTCCCCCTTATGAAGCACTCGCTGCTTGCTGCTTTCACTCTCCATCTTCAGTGCTGTTCGTTCTCTGTTCTGATTCTTCTCATTTTGTTGAACATCAATAGCGAAGGGAAGAAAATCATAATTGTTACAAGGAACCTGTACCTGTGGAATACATGGCTTGAGCTGGAAAGCTCTCTGTCTTTGCAGCTGCAAGTGTCAGGACCTATTCCTCAAAACTCTTCTTCTAGTAGAGATTAGTCCTGCTTAGTTTAGTGGTAGAGTTTTGGAGAATTCAAGATATTTCCTCGTTAAGATGTTTAGATTCACCTCTTGGATATACACCTTTCCAGCCATTTAGAATGTTAATGGGAACCATGCACTTTCTCAGCTAAAAAATATCAAAAGCAAATAGGTATATGTTTATCTTCCATCCTATTTGGAGATGCCATAGGCATAGTCTGTCAGTATTCCAAAAGAACAGGGAGCTACTCTGCCTCTAAACATCATTAATTTGGTAAACATTTATGATGTTTTAAAGTATTTTAGAAGAACTTAATGTTTGGAACTTCATGCTGCATAAATGTATTATGTTTTTTAACACTTCTTTTTCAACAGCTTCTATCGTTTTGTTCTGGAACCAGAATTAACTTATGGGATCAACAAGCACCTTCCTTCTGAACCTGTGGCAAAATTCCTAGAATTGCCGGAATCACCCCTTTTGACTCTAAACATGATCACTCCTGAAAGCTGGTTGGTCGAAGCAGTGAACAGTTCCTGTGATCTTGATAACATTCATTTACAGGATGTAAGTAATAGTTTGTAAACATTATAAAATTTGTGTTGGGCCTTTCACTTCAAGAGGGAAATAGAAATATTGTGAGAGTTTTTGTCTATTTTCCAGAAATATTTTCTGTGATGATTATTTAGTCCATGTTCTGCCATTTTTATTTTCATCATCTTTTTTTCCGCATTCTCTCTTACTTAAAAAAAAAAAAAAGTATTAAAAGAAAGCAATGGAACTGAAAAAAACAATGCAGAGTACAAGTTAAAGCCATTTATCTGCTATGTTGAGCTCTTTAACGTTTCCAGAAATACAACTTTTTGAGATAAAAGCAAAGCAGTTAAGGGATTCTGTCTATTAGCTTTCTATTTCTTTTATTTTAAAAATATTTTTGGTAGTAATAGGTTTAATCTAGACAAATCTTCAAATAAGCCTGAATATAGGGTGGTTTATTAATCCAGATAAAAACGTATTTGACTCTTTTTTAGTTCACAGGTTTTTAATTATATTTTTAATCTCTCAGCTTCAAAGTCACTAGAACTGTTTCATTAAGATTATGCAAACTATTGAGGATGTGTGATTAACCAAAGGTGTATATTGTGGAAGGGGTATTGTGAAAATAAAGGTTGGGATTTACCTTAACAAAGCTGAGGTGCTTCAGCTTCTGCAACAATGGAGAGACTGTTCCTCCAGACAGTGATTCATCCTCTTTATCTTGGATACCTAATTTAAAGTTGAGTGAAGTTCCTTCTGGAAGGGTTTTTCTCTTTTTTTTTTTTTTTTTTTTTTGACAGTTGAATTTAGTTGAAGGAAACCCCACACAACACATTTGTCATTGTAATATGTTGCTTTTTTCCCACATAGTTAAATGACGTAATTTATTGATGAGATATGCCTTCCACAGATAAAAGGGACAGTTACAGCAGAATATGAACTCGAATATATATTGCTCGAAGGACATTGCTTTGATGTGACAACTGGACAACCTCCTCGAGGGTTACAGTTCACTCTGGGCACAAAGAACAATCCTGTCATGGTTGATACTATTGTGATGGCCAACCTGGTAAGTATTAAGTACGGAAATGATTGTTAATATTGCACACTCTTCATGAGAATTCCTTGGGAGCTTCTTGTTCTTTAAATCCATTTTGCTGTGTTGTGAGCTTAGTAACACTACAGGTACCAGGAGCATCCTGGAGTTGAGACTATCTACAAATGATGTGGATCGCTAATTTGCTGAGTTTTCCCCCACTGCTAATCCAGTATAAGTTTGGATATAGCCTAATGTTAGATTCTTACCCTAAGTGCCTGAACTGGGAGCCTCATTGCCAGGCAAAAGAAGACTTATTTTAGATGTTTCAGTTAAATGTTTAAAGCCTCTGTGGGACAAACAAACACCTGAAAATTCTTCTGGTCATCCAGAGTAATTATTTTTCATTTTAGTAATCTGTAAAGCAGATCTTGTGATTTCTGAAGTGAAAGATTGGCTGAAGTAATTTGACAGCGAAGGATTTTGATGAATAAAATGTTACCCATCTGCTATTCTCTGTTCTCTGTACATACTGCATCACATGCTATAAAATGCTTAAACTATGAATCTTTGATTTTTTCACAAGTACTGAATACAGTCTCAACATTAGAGGTTGTTCAGCATGATGAAACTTAATGATTTTTCACATTCCAATGCATGCTTTATCTGGCTTTCACATAGTGATAGCTGTATGCAGTGTTCCTAAATTGGGAAGGAGTTGTGTTGACTTGGAAAGTTGTTCCAGACAAAAATTTGAAGTTAGAAAGAAGCTTTTCAGTTTAGGGTCAGTTTAACAACTACTTTTTAGGCTAGGGTCAGTTTTTTTACTGCTCACGTACTTGCCACTAGAGATTTTATCTACAACTCTGTTTCAGCTAGAACCGAATGGAGCACTGAAAGATGTTCATGTGGCCATACAGGAAAGGTGATTCATCAGTGTTGGTTTCATCACTGCCATAGTACTTTTAGGGCTAGTATGAGCGTAGGTGATGGTTACTAACATTGGCTGCAGTACCGAATGTGGAATAATTGATTTTTGCATGTGCACATGGTTGATTCTGAGACACTGACAAATCAATTGCCTGTCTTTCTTTTTCTCATAGGGGTATTTTCAGCTGAAAGCAAATCCGGGTGCTTGGACACTGAGGTTGCGTAAAGGAAGATCTGAAGAGATCTATCAGGTTTTTTCGTAAGTATTGACCCATCTTTTGGAAACATAAATGAATCTGAAAACGCAACAGATTTTTTAAAGATCTGACAGTAGTGAAGGAAAATGAGTGAAAAGAACATGAGAAAATTAGAACCAGAAGCAAATGATGATTTAAAGTTTCTAAGAGACAGCTTACTTCCTGAGAGTGTAAACAGCATCTTCATCAGCTGGAGGAAGTACCATGAATTTCCCTCTCATATTTTTGCAACCCTAATGGTGCCTCTGAATGCAGTTATTCATGGGTGGCATCTTTTTTTAACAGGAGCATTATATTAATTTCAAAGCTATGCTTTTTTTGTCAGTTAATTCTGAGTGTTTCTTAGTCATCTAAGTCATCAAAGAGTCACTGTGGTTACACCTTCGCCTTAGGGTATAGAAGCACCTTTCAGTTCCATATCCTGGCTACATATCAGCTGTGCCACATTTCTCTCTCTTGGGAGAAACCCCAAGAGAGGGAAATGGAAAGAAGTCACATTGTACTCCAGTAACTGGCATTTAATTGCCACCTATATAGCTTATAGATCTGCAATTTCCATGGTCAGTTTTTGTATGAGGAATGTACACTACCCATCATTCCAACTATGCTTTGGAAGAGTCGTCTTTTTTCTCATGTTCTATGTAACAGTATAGATTTGAACCCTATGTGGGCTTCCTCTTGAAGCTTTGGATATGATCTCTTCTAAAGGAACAGTATTGTTTCTGTTTATTTCAGCTTCAGTTCTTCCTTCCCCTCCACCCCATTCCTGTAATTCTGTGGGCTGAAACAGGACTATTTCTTATGAAATTTTTATTATTGCTTGGAGTTCAGGAACACGTAGTCCCATATGATGTTTAGTCATGAGCTGCTATCAAACAATGAAAAAAAAAAATTGATTAATGTCTTTGCTGTTTTGAATACTTGGTTAATGCATCAGTTTCACAGTTACAGGAGGAAATGTTAATGAGATATTAGGGTCACTCTATTTGTTTATGGTTTTCAATTGATTTTTTTCCAGAAACCACTAACAATCTGTTGAAAAAGCAGAAAAACATAGTCTGTATCCTGAGAAGTTCACTTAATCTCCACCAACTGTAGCTATATCATTTGTCTAATTTAACATTCAATTCTTAAGATATATAAAGTGATTTATGAAAGATATCATGGTTTAAAAATACAATGTAATGAGCTGTAGTTGAATTTAAAAACATAACAAAAATGAACCAAACCACTCAGCAGTCTAGGGTGGGTCAAAGGAAACTTCAGTCATCTGCCATATTTTAAGATCCCTGATTTTTCCTAAGAAGCAATACAGATAAGCTTAATTGACTTCATCTAAGTTATGCAAAATTAATACTTGATGAGGAATCTAAGCAGAAGCATTTATGTAGTTTAATTATTACAAGCCATAGGCTTAGAATATGACAGCTGAAGTATGTTTGGGAGGCTGTACCAGAACATTTGATATTACTTTCACTGATACTAGTATTAATAGTATCAAATTGCTATCAGAACTATTTGATAGGATGGAATTTTGCCAAGAGGTACTGCAGTGTATTCTCAATCCTCATGTACTAGTCATATCTTCTCCTGTTGAACGTGCTCATCTCCTGTGAGTGAGCTGACCTGTTTTCTTTGAGGCGTAGGCCTGTACATTATTGTTGTGGTTTAGGCCGTAAATCAGCCACGCAGTTTGCTACATGGAGAATCAAAAGAATGCAACTCCCACAGGTTG
>JANRGW010055057.1:0-15254 GCA_024733675.1 Psilopsiagon aymara | reverse complement strand
CCTTCTCTGCAGGGCTGCTCTGAATCTCTTCTCTGCCCAACCTGTAGCTGTGCCTGGGATTGCTCCAACCCAGGTGTGGGACCTTGCATCTGTCATGGTTAAACTTCATCAGGTTGGCATCAGCCCACCTCACAAGGGTGTCAGGGTCCCTCTGGATGGCATTCCAGAGGGATTCCAGATGAATGGCAGAGTATTACAGAGTAATGTGAGAAGAAGGGAATGAAAAGAATCAAAGCTGCAAAGTCTGGGGTGGGTTAAAATTTTTATTTCTTTTTTTGCAATAGTCCAGACACAACATTTTGTTTGAGTTTGTTTTTTGACATTTTAGAGGGCTTTTGAAAAGAAATAAAGAACTAACAAGGAGAGAAAAAGGAAAGCTGCTTGAGGTAGTGTAGATTACAAAAAATGGACCCAAAGTGTAACAGGGTCAGACCTGTTGTCAGAGGTGCAGAAAATACAAAATGAAAAGTGTGACTGTGGTAAGGCTGAAAATACTCTGCTTTTTAGAAGTACACACATAACTGGGGCATATTTAAAAAAATCATGAAATATCTTTATGTTCCCTATTGGTTCCTCAGGCCTATATCAGGGTCCTCCTCTGTGAGCAAAACTAACACAGTTGCAAAAGACAATAGGCTGTTTAACCAGTAGGGGATAGCTAATATTAAGACCCTAAAAACCAGCTTCTTACAAAGCAATAGAAGTTATTTTGGTATCACTATCCTACAGGATTGTTGTAGTGCTTTAAGCATCAGGCTTTTTGTACCTAGATCTGTTAAAGCCATATGTTCATATCTCAGCAGCACTGACTCATCTTTTCCTCCCTAGGAAGAAAAAACAACAGGTTACTGACTTTACTGCATTAGGATTTTTGATTTTGGCACCTTAAACTTGTGCCACTGAGATTCTTAAGATTCAGTGATATGTTGTTAAAGGGTGCTTGGATTATTTCTCTCTTACTTGATACCGTAATATAATAATATTGCCATGATTTGAAAACAGCAAATACATATGGACAGCTTGTCCAGGACTTTTATCCTCTCAGATTTCAGCTTTTCATTTTAAAGTAACAAAAGGCAGTCACTAGCTACTATGCGTGAAAAACCTGTGATGAAAGAATTATAAAAGAAATAGTACTGCCCAGTGAATTGAAAGAAGTAGCTCACACATTTCAAAGATATTCCTTAGGGTTAACTCAGATCCATCACTGAGTACTCAAATGTTAAGACTCCTGAGTTTGGATCCCACAAGGAAGGGTCGTGAAATAACGGCAATCATGACAGCTAGAGAAACACCACAACAGCCACCTCTTCATGATGCTACAGGCACCAAAGTAATATGTCTTCATGAGAATCAGAGTTCATTACTAGGTTACAATGATATACCGACAGGTAACCTTGTGATCTGAATTTCTTATTGCTACTAGACATTATTTGTTGATTTTGTTTTCTAAAAATAGACATTTGCTGCCATTTAAGGGACTGTAAGGCAGCTGAGACATTTGCATAGGCCTGGTATATATGATAATGGACCTAACAAAGATCTCTGCCCTTCTGGAGCAACAGCTTAAGGCCAATTAGGATATCCTAGGACCTCTCACTTGGTACTATACAATATGGATGGGCAACTGAATTACAGCATTTGGGTATGACGTAGTTGGAGAATAAAGCACCTAAATATAGGCCAGTATCTGAAACATAGAGGTATTCTCAGTGGCTGCTATGGATAGGGGAGATACAGGCAAATATGCTTCATGGAGTACAGAGAACTTTCAGATGTCTGGTTTAGGGTCAGATGCGTACTTTAAGTCTTTTCTTTGAATGCATGTCACTACATGTCAGTGATGCAATGTGGCAGTGCTGTAAAGTATTGTGAGATGTTAGAAAACATACCGTATCTGCAGATGCCATCCTTGTGTAGCTATAAAGTTTTATCATAGTTCAAATGACAACTGTATTTCTACAGTATTATCTGAATAGAAGCTGAGCATAAGATAAGGAAAGACTTGTGTAGATCATGTGTACTATATGGGTAGTACTTGTGTACTAGACTATTATCATTTAAGAGACCCTGAATTATATGCTGTATAGCAAACTTGGAGCCAGCTTTGTGGATCCAGAATCATCCTGCTTTACCAGGAGCTCTGTGTGTCCTACCAGCTTCCCAGTGACGCTGTTGATCTGTTTTGTTTATTATATACTGCTGTGAGCAGCATATGGGTCTAAAGTTTCTCTAACCTTCTCCTTTTTGCTTACCTGAGCTCTCTTTGACTCCCAGTCACTTTCTAATAATTGTCTTACATGCAGGCTGGACAGGTAAATAGTTCTAAAGTGGCAGCTTTATTGGTGCAACTTATGGAAGAAAGTAAAAGAAAAATGTGTGTTGTAAAGAGTTTAGAATAAGAGAAAATAAAAATGGATATGATGAACAAGTGCATTTCAAACAGCAACTTTCTCTTCCTTGTGAAAAATCTTTTCTGCATAGAGTAAATTTGTAAGAGCTGTCTTATATGTATTCTTTGTTGTGTTCCAGAATGTTTTCAAAGTATTAAGAAGCTTTTGTTCACTTTAACTAAGACTGTTACTGTGAAAAAAACACTTAAGATCACTAAACAGACTGGATCCTCAGGCTATACAAATAGTATAGCTTTGGTGAACTCAAAAATAGCCCAGTTGGTGTGCTTACCAGATTTCTGACCATTACCACAGGATGCAAATTCCACTTCTATTGATGTTGCCCTGGAAATTTGTGAAATTATCACTTAATTGAACTGATGGATCATTAATGAGATTTGCTTGAATTTAAGGTATTTTTCTGTAGATTCCAGTCATTAGCCAGACTGGGGAAGATAGCACTAGATTAATGCAGAAATTCTTTTTTACAGAAGAGCATCAGTATAAGCTCTGTAGGTGTAGTCAGTAATGTGCAGATACATCCATAAGGATGCCCCAAAAAATGTAGGAAGTGGAACAATTAGGGCTGACTCTGTTCTTACTCTGGGGCTAGAGGTTGCATTGCACGTGTTTTTCTGGCCTTACTCATATGTGAAAGATCTGTTCCTTGGCTGTTAATTGAAGAGAGTCCTGCAGGAGATATTGTACTGCCTCAGCTGAGCAATGTATTGGTGTCTCACAGTTTCAGTCTATGCTAGGGTCAGTGGTGCTGCTAAAGTCCCCTTTGCATGTCTGAGGTGATCAAGAGATTCTTTCACTGCAGTGTGAGCCTGTGTATCCTTGGCAGCCAGCCAGCAGCAATCACATTTCAAATGTAAATTAGGTAGCTTCCTGCTAGAAAGGCCAGCGTGAAACTTTGCTTTGTTTGACACCTTCACTTGTTTGTCTTACCCCTAGGTTTCTGTCAGTAAGTGTTCTTGCCTTTGTGCACAGACCTTCTTATGCTAAGTTACAAGACTTGGGTTTCCTTCACTGGCTGGTCTGGCCATGACACCACTGGCTGAATTTCTTTTGTGAATCCTTGAGGCTGTATATTTGGGATATCCCAGTCCAGCCGCTGTAGCAGAAAGACAGCCAAAACCCTGGCCCTATCATCCTATGGGCGCATTGAAGCAGAAATGGAAAAAATATGGTGGAAAATTTGGAATCTTCCTATATGTTACTGAAATCATGAGACACTTCCTGGTGAGGAAAAATAACCAACTTGTTTCATCCAGTGGCATGTCATGGTGCAATGGCATTTTTTTTTGTTTAGTCTTTGGAAAGGAGATTATGGATAAGCAGTAGCATTACTGCTTCAGCCTATTGATCATTGAATGGTGATGTCTACAGAGAACCAGAGAGCAGCTATTTATTCCTTAGTGCTTTTACTTGAGGCTTGACATACTGACAAGAAAGCAGTTTTTCTACATATTACCTAATAAGGAAAAACAGTGGTATCTCCGTCTCTTCTGAAAGGAACTCTTATTTCAGAGTGTCATCTCTATACCCCAAGATCTTGAGCCAGAAGCACTTGCTTCCTATTTGACTCTTCTCAGAGCAGAGACCTGCATGAACTAGAACTCGCAATTTTAGCAAGAGCAAGAGATACCGATCTAACACTAGGGAAGCAGGTTTTAGCAGTGATCTATTGGTTTTAGTCTTATTTCAGAAAGGGAAAGGT
Organism: Psilopsiagon aymara; assembly: GCA_024733675.1. Lineage (NCBI taxonomy): Eukaryota > Metazoa > Chordata > Aves > Psittaciformes > Psittacidae > Psilopsiagon > Psilopsiagon aymara. The sequence continues at coordinate 11,138 of JANRGW010055057.1, read as the reverse complement.
GAGACTTTTTCATGGGTTTCTGTGTATTCAGTTTCTCTATAAATAGCTTCATAAACCTGATGGTAGCACTGCTGCCAGTGAGTGTGTTGGAATAAATGCAGTCAGCAGCGTAGAAGCAGGAGGGCTCCTTACTTGGGACTTGCCCCTGTCAATCACTTCTAATCTCCCCTCAACTCTTCCCGCTCCTCACTGTAATGCTCTTCTACTCTGCTTTCTGTTTTCCAATACCTGAAATTCATTGATGGGTCCCGTCACATGAGTCCTTCCTTTGGGCTCAAGTGTCAGAGGCAATGAGGAGTGTAGCTGAGTGCCAAGTATTGAGAAGAGGAACTGAGCAGGGAGTTACGAGTATGCTACCTCCCATGCTGCCAGCACGGTTGGAGAGAAGTGAGGGACAAGAGCAGATGGATGGATTTGGAGGAGAGCAGGGTAGAAGAGAGGTCAGGAGAGAGAGAAAGCAAAGCAGGGGAAACAAAATTTGAACTGCCCTCCAGCAGTGTACAGTCTCACTCCAGCACAAGACATATCTCCTTCAAGTATCCGTCTGGACTTGGCAGCTCTGTAAGTAGTGCTACAAATGGTGTCAGCAGCAGTGCATCTTCATGTTGTTGCCAAGAAGTGTTAGCTAGGAGCCCCTCGAGGACTGTTGTCCTGAAGCCAAACCAGAAAGAAAAAAATGTGAAGAAGCTTTCAGCTGTTCCTGGAGTTCACATTCTGCCTTAGCACATCCATTCTTTCAACCAGTGAGATGTCACATATGCCTTAGAAAAGTGCATTGCCTGGGAGAGGGAGGAGGGAGGGGAAAATATCCTAACATCCCATGACCGTGACTTTTGCAGAGGTTTTTTTAACGTCAGTGGATAAGTTCTGGCTGATACCTGTGCAAGCCAGCCTTAGGCTTTCTGTTGTTTCCCTGCCATTTGCATAGCTTCAGTAAGTAGGAGCTCTGCGGCTGTGTTTTCAAGAGAGTAACTCTTGGGCAGTCCATTTTAGGTTTGCGGGCATACTCTGACTGCGGTTCTGACAGCAGAGCAGCTGGGTCAGAATCTGGAAGTTCTTGTAAATAATCAGCAAGCGCAGTTTACACATGGGTATCATATTTTTTCTCTATAACCAACAGAGGAAAGAAGTCTGATTCATGGCTGTCTATTAATCTTGTAACAGACAGACCAGTATTTTGTCATGTATAGTGGAAAAGAGCATGTCCCCTAAAAGAACTTTAAGACTTGCTAATTCATTGATGACAAATCATTGCACCTGCTTAATGCATGTATGACTAAGACCTTGTTTTAATCAGCTTTTGAAATTACTCTTGAATTTAATTAATTTGCTAACGTCTCTGTGGCAGTGTTGACATGAAACAAACTGAGAACACGTACAGTTTGTTTTTCCTTAGTGTCACATGGGTTTATCTATTATTTGTGAAATGCTTTGAGATATTAAAATAATAATGAAAGATTATTACAGACTTCACAAAACCGATTCAAAGAGGAGCGCTGAGATGTGTTTGACTATCTTACACAGGAGAGTGATAGGATTTTAAGAGCATTTTCTTGTCTTTAATGAGGGCTAGAATATCAAGATGAATGATTTAGGATTTTTAAAAATATGTATACACTTAACATTTCACTAGTTTGTTTATAGGTCCTGGATGATGAATACAACTCTCCAACATCAGGCTGCTTTCCTTTGTTACCCTTCACTGATAGCTTTTCTTCTTGGATCTATAGGAGTATGCAGGGCACAGATTGACCTAAATGAATTCTGGCAGATGATTTTATGCCCTGTTCTTAGACACTTCCAATGAAGGAGATTTCAATATCTTGGTCTTCCTAATGTAAAAACCCCTACCTCCTTGATACAGACTGATCAGTTATTTCCTGCTCAATTCTTAACCGATCTAGGGAAGAGTTCATAACTTTTTTTAGTTAGTCAGTGCCTTAATTTGTGAGGCTACAGTCCACATTTTGATACTTAAACAGCATTTTCATTTATGCTAAGGTCATATTTTGGAAAGTTGCAGTGAAAATCAAAGTTGAGTGTTGAAAAGATGACTGCATTGATAATCATTTTGTGTCATGGAAAAATGACATTTAAATACATGGTGGAGTTTGATTTACTGGGGTTCAAACTAAGACATCAGTCAAAACTGATGGAAGGGAGGAACTGATATTTTCAATACTCTTTAACAACAGACCCAGTGTCTGCCTACTGTAGTTAGCTAACTCATTCTTTCCTATATTCCTGTACTCTTAACACTCAGCTGCAATGAAGTATGTTAGTTTTTAGTTACCATTCAATATTCTGGTGATAAGTGAAGCGGAGAAAGTTGTTGAATAAAGCAGCCTTTTCTGTGCCATTCAGAGTTTGTTTCCCTTTTCTATTAGCCTGAAGAAAGAAAAACATATCTTCATCATCACTGGTTGCTAACTATATGCAGTCATTTGAAAGGCTGTGCAGAAGCCAAAAATGGGAATGAAGTTAAAGAAATAAAATGCAGGTGTCCAAAATAGGAGTGGCTGTTTTTGGATAGGTTTTAAAACACACGAGTCTGAGAGAGTGAATTTCTATTCCAGTCTGTTGTTTGTTGTGTAGTCTCAGTTAAGCAATTTCTCTTTTGTCTAGGCTATACCTACACAGTGGGACTGAGCAAAAGTTGAATGCTGCTGTCCTAGCTAAGCCAGCCAAGGAAACTGTAAATTTGAGCCTCTGTGGTATAGCACTGTTTTGAATCAAATATGTTCTGCTACGTGGCTAGGCCTACAAACAAAAGCTCAGCACTACACTAACAAAGTTACCATAGTGCTGAGCTTGGAGTGAACCTGGTTTCTATGCAAATCCTAATGAAAGTTGGATCAGTCTGCAAAAAGGAGCCTAAAAATACTTTTCAATTCTTCACATGAAAGGTTAAGGGAAATTATTGTTGTAGAGCATCAGATTTTTCCAGAATGATTTGGAAGACAGTGATACATGTTAATTATTTCTCTTTGTAATATATTCAAGGCAGTTGTACTCCTGTTCTAAATATTGCTGATGTCAGGGCCCCTGTTCTGAAGAGGTTGTTCTCTATAAAATAAATAATTATAGCCACTAATAAGGACATATAAAAAATTGATTTATGATTAGATTTGTTGGCATAGTGAGATAGTGAGATTTTCTGGGTTTGGTGTTTTTTTTTTGTTTTTTTTGTTTTTTTTGTTTTTTTAATCTTTTTAATATGGTTAACAGCACTGAGATTTTAGTCCTGGAGACTTTTTATTTTCTTAAGCAGCTATTGTGAGTTTTTCATTTCCCTGCTTTGAAAGCTCTTTGTGAGATGGATGTTTGAACTGCCATTCTTCTGTGCATTCAAGAATTTGCAATTAGAAATGGCAGTGCCTCTCAGAAACACAATAAGTATAAAAATCATATTCAGACCCTTCTCTCTTTCTCACTGTACTTTCTTGACTAAAATTTAATTAACTTGTACATACTTTTTTAAAATCTTTTTAGGGGGACGAGGTTCAGAATTGCTAAAATGAAATGATAGAATACCAGAAAGTCTTTCAAAAGCCTCACAAAATCCATTGAAAACAAAGAAAAGGGACATGACATAGCTCAGGGGAATGGTAATAGTGTTGTCTTTTTAATCTTTTACACTTTTGTTAAACTGGTCACAACTTGAGTAATAAGTAATCCAACAGCCAAATTTACCCAGCACCTAATTTCTAGCTATTTAACAAGCAAATTTTTAAAAATTTTAAAAGCTGTCAGTCAGAGATATCACATTGCATTCCTGCTTTTGCTTCATTGGCTAAGAGCACATGCGCTTCTTGTCAGTGTGAAGTATTTAGTGAATTGGACATTTAGCCTTACATGAAAAAAATGCTGCTAAAATCCATTTTCTTAAATCTGCATAGAAAATGAGTAAAATGGAATGCTGATGTTTGGGAAGGAAAAACGAGAATGAAAGGTGAGAAAAACTAGAAATCAAATCCACTCAAAACCACAAATGAATTTTCCAGTAAAGAGTGAGAAAAAGGCATTATTATTGGAAGGCTGCTTGTTCTCTCTGTATCTAACTCATGTTCATCACTATAGTTAAGTCTTGATCTATGCACTTATATTCTTAGGGCATGTCTGTAACGGACTGATAACTTTTTCACCAATGCACTCTATGACTGGTGAGACTCAGAGGAAAAACACTGCTGGACAATACAGTCTGAACTGTGTCCTCACCCTTAGTGCCCCTGTACAAACTGTCGGTGATGGGTTGACCTTGTCTGTCTGGCAGATGCTCACCCATCTACTCTCTTGCTCCTTTAGAGGAGAGGGAGGAAAATAAGATGGAAAACTTTGTGGGTCAGGGTAAAGGCAGGAAGATCACTTAATTAGCATCATGGGCAAATCAGACTTGACTTGGGGGAAATTAATTTGTTGCCAGTTAAAACAGATTTGTATGGCGAGAAACTAAGACAAAGGTTAAAATACCTCCCCACTCCTTTATTTTTTTCATAGGGGAAACTTCATTCCTTATCTGACTCCTCACCTCACATAGTGCAGGGGGGTGGGAAATGAGGGATTGTGGTGAATTCATAACAGTTTCTCTGGACTGCACCTTTCTCCTCACATTTTTGCCTTGCTCCAGCATGGGTCCTTCCTGTGGGCTGCAGTCCTTTAGAATAAAGCTACTCCTGCATGAGCTTTTCACAGGCAGCTTTTTTTCAGGCAGTATCAGCCTGCTGTAGTCTGTTGTCTTCCATGTGATGTACTGTGGATGTGTGCTCTGGTGTGGTCCTCTCCACGGGCTGAAGGGAAATATGTGCTCCACTACGAGCGCTTCTAAAACTCACACAGGTTGCACAAGAACATCTCCTACAGCTCTTGAAGCATCTCTTTCTCCTTTATTGACTGTGAAGACCTTCATAGTTGGGAAGGTCTTTCTACAGAAAGAGAGACCTTGATGCAGACCATACTGCTTTCTTAATTTCTACCATGTTCCAATTTAGGCTGGTTAAGATTTTTTTTTTGCCTAAACAGTAGTTTTCCAATGAAGAAAAATGAAAGACACATTATAAGACACTGGAGTTTTTTGTTTTCTTGTAATACTCTGTTCCAAATCAATTAAGCAGTTGGGGTATTCCAAGAGCAATTAATTAGCGTGTTTCAATTACAACTGATGAAACAAAATTATGCAGATTTTTTTTGGAAACTTACCAAGAATCATGATTTTGAGCTGACATTTCTCCCCATCAGCAGAGAGATCTCAATAGATTTTTATTCTATTTAACTAGCATTACCCTATAATAGGAAGCACACAGTAACTTTCTTCCTTGTGCAGTTTTGTAGCGTAACATACTCCTCCCTGCCTTACTCTGAGAAAGGAGCAGTTTGGGAGTAATTGGGACAAATCAATACTACTTTCTAACAGCACATTCAGTCTTCCTGGTTTAATGTATGTTGCACTTTCTGCCTTTACCTCTCTTTCTGTACTGTGTTGGATGCCTTGCCACTGGTGACTGCATTTGCAGCAGACTGACGAGATGTTGCTGAAGTCAGCAGTGCTAATACTTCATTAGAGAATCCACTACAGGGAAAACAATGTTAGATTTAACCAGTGGGGTACTGCTGCAGTGAAAAGCTGTATGCTTGGAGGCACTCTATGCACTCCCCAAACAAGCAATATGTTGAGCTTTGCTTTCATGAACAGTAAATGTAATAATAATTCGTCTCACTTCAACGGCAGTTTGCAGCAAAATGCTGTATAAAGAGTAGGATGAAATTCCCCTTGTGTGGTAGGCTTGTGATGATTTTCACTGCTCAAGTCATGTGATTGAACACCTTTGGGAATATGCAGAGGAACCAGGGCCAAACGAGTGTAAAACACATCATTGCTGTGAGCAGTTTTCTTGATCCATGGCTGTATGGATTCCATGGTCCCCAGACAGCAGTGCATATTGTTATGCCTCAATCCAGAACAACAGCCACAGGGATACTAGTGTTCTGCACAATATGTAATGGTAGCCTGAAGGCAGGGTTTTTCTTCCGTTTCTTGATCACAGCTGAAATGTCACCTGTTAATTAGCCTGCATCATGCAAAGATGCTGCACAAACACAAAGGCAGACACAATCATTGTCTACTGGGATTTTTGCTGTAAAAGCCAGACTTTCTAAACCTGCATCAGATTTTTGAATGCCCAGTGTGTAAAAATCCAGCATTCATTGTGTTGGTTAAATGGATGCTTGCTACTTTATAAAACCTGTTAAAAAACAGCAACAGACAGAGATGAAGAATGAGGGTGAGCAGGGGGCTGGAATAGCAAGAAAAGCAGGTGGTGGAAATGATTAGCCATGTCCTCATAATGCAAAGTTTTGATGGCTTAATGATTTTTTGCTTACACATGGACAGAAACTTCCACGTTTCATTACTTCCATCTTGCATGTAGCAACTACCTGCTTCCATGGATGTGCATGCATTTTCTTAGTGATGTATTCAGTTCATATAGCTGAAACCTTGACATACTGATTGCCTAAGCTCTTCCTCTGAAATTCCTCTTTTCCAGGCATAGCTCTGCTATGTTAACCCAAGCAGCCAGTAGCTGAAATTACTTTGGGGATTCTGTGGGAATGTTGTGAAATTGGAAGTAAATGCTAGATACCCATATCCCCTAGGAACTCCTGTTTGGAGACAAACCAGAGTCTGGAGTTCAAGATTGTATGTTATCCACAGGTGGGCTGCTCCTTTTCCTGCCTTTCTACACAATTCAAGCAGGAAACCTTTTGATGTTAACTTCAACATGTGTCCATTTCAGCAGAGAGGTAGCTGGGGGAAACCCAGATAGAATACTCAGTCCAGTGAAAATTAAATAAATGAGACTCCTGCTAAGATGTTAAAACAACTGTGGCCAGTGGGATCCCTTCGTACCCCAGTCCTTTACAATCTGTTTTATGAAGGTAGACCCTCCTACTTTTAGCGGCTGGTTCAGGGAAGCTCCAGTGGACTTGGCTAGCTCCGCACAGATGTTTCTGAGACTTGATGCTCCAGGTCTCTGTTTTTCAACTTCATACACTTGAAAAAATATCATATTTGTGAATTACTTCAGGAGAGAATGCTGTCTTATTAAGTAGTGCTACAGAATGCTGTCTTATTAAGTAGTGCTACAGAATGCTGTCTTATTAAGTAGTGCTACAAGTGGAGATAACCCGGTGGAGGACCTTATGAATGCTGGAAGGAGGATAATTTGCTCATGAATTTTCTCAGTGAAACTGGCCTGCATGATAAGATTAATTACACCTAATTTTAAGACAGATATAAGGAAGACTGCATGGGAAATTTTGGATGCTTGATGACGTACATGTTTGAAGAAAGCATAATTTCCATTCTTGAAAAAAACTCTCATCATATTATGAGTATTTGGAAAAAAATACTGGTACTTATTTAGAATTTGGGGAAAAATTATTGATACTTGTTTTCAGATGCACATCAAAGAATCTTTTTACTTGAGCTGAGAGTGCTTTTTTGTCTTCCTTGGATGGCCCCATTAAAATGGGAGATGAAATGTCTACTTTCATTTTTGGTCAACTCATGTATTTAACTTAAGGCCAGCTGCTGGATTTATGAATGCATATGTGGCTTCAGTTTAATTCTGTGCTGAATCCTGTGAAAGAAAAACTTGCATCAGAGGTGTCAAGAATACTCTATTATACTGTCATTAAAATGTACATAAATTCCTGTGTACTCATGTAACACTGAAATGTCAACGGAAAAGAAGTATGAAATAAGACACTCCATTAAACTTGGCTTGCATTTTTCCACAGACATAAGCTGTGACAGGAATACCTCAGAGGAATGTATGATAATTAAAAAAAAAAAATTAATTTGGTTTAAACCAGTTGATAAAATCTTATCTAAAACCAGGTTTCTTCAGTATCTCTTATGTTCTTGGCTTATTGGGTAAGTGTGGTAGTTTAAACCCAGACAGCAACTAAGTACTGTGCAGCTGCTTGCTTTCTCCCCTCCACTTCCCACTGGAGAAATGTTTTGAGTTTTTGCAGAAATGTAAAAACCCATGCATTAAGAACAGTATAATAATTGAAACGTAATAATCGTAATCATCATCATCATAGGAAATAAGGAGAATGAGAGAGGAAGGAATAAACCCCACCCCTGAGGAAAAAAACAAGTGATGCACAGTAAAATTGCTCACCATGCGCTGACCAATACCCAGCCTGACCTGAGCAGCATTGGTCTCTTCCAGGTGACTCCCCCTACTTTATACACTGGGCATGACATGCTGTCATGGAATACACCTTTGGCTAGTTTAGGTCAGGTGTCCTGTCTCTGTGCCCTCCTGGCTTCTTGTGCCCCTCCTCACAGAGCATGAGAGACTGAAAAGTCCTTGTTCAGAGTAACCTCTACTTATCAACAACTAAAATATTGGGGTGTTACCAGCATCGTTCTCAGACTAAAGTGAAAGCACAACACTGTACCAGCCACTAGGAAAAAAAATAACTACGCCAGCTGAAACCAGGGCAGTAAGATAGTTGCCAGGATAGAGGTCAGTGTGGCAAACCTATGCTTAACATTATCTGAGTAAAAAGCCAGTTGAACAACCTCTCAGTATTTTGGTTCTTATTTGAAGCTGTTCTGTTTAGATGTCTGTACTTTGTACCTCTCTGTCTGGAGATTTTCCTTTTAAATTGGTACTATTTTCACAGAATCATAGCAGGTTATGGAGCACTGGTGCTGTACAGCAGGGCCAACTGTTAAATATTTCTGGCAGAAATTAGTCTAACCTATTCTTAGAATATCAGTCTCTTAAAGCAAAGGATGTCTGCAGTAATAAAGGACAATTTTTAACCTGAAGTGATGTGTTATAGTGCATAGTTTTACATTACAGTGTTTTGTTTTAGAATAGGATGTTTCTGTTTATCGGAACCTGTAAGGCCTATCTAGGACAAATGGTAGCTGGTTGTCTAGTCCAACTGCCCACTGCTCACGATGGGTTAAGCTCTGCCCCAGCCACCTTTCTTTTCCCACTGGCATTTTTTTGCTGGGGCCTGTGTTGAAACTGGTGTGTTCCTTTAAGAGTACCTGTTCCTTTGAGGTTACCTGTCTACTAATTTAGTGCACGCATGTGAATGTAGATACATCATTGCTTTCAGTGAGGCAGATTAAGTCTTCTTTGATATAGTAGTCTAAACTATCTAGAAATTCAAGAATTTATGTAGTCCTTCATTTTCTTAAACTGTATACCTCTGCATATTGTTAGATTGATACTGTAGTCCATTCTTTGATTTTAGTAAAGCTACTTGTTAAACTTCTGGAAGTTTATATAGCTATTATGTTCATACATTAGTCCAAAAATTGTACAGACATGGATTCTTACAGAACACTCATGTTAGAAAAGTAAGCACTATTTTATCTTCTAGTTGTTGAAACCATGTTTAAAGGTGAATGGTAGCATCTTTCTGAGAGCGCCGGTTCATGGAAGAAAGTTCTTATTAGAAATTGGGTCTTCTAAATTCTTACCATGTACTCAAGTCACTAACCCTACTATCGTGCTATAGATTTACACTGGTTTTCCAATACCTACCTGCTGCTTGAAATCTACCCTGAAACATCCCTTGGGAATTGGCTGCAGTTGTGCCTTCTGCATCATCTTTGTGAGACGACCATCTCTGTTGTACATCAGCTGCTCAAGTAGCTGCTTTAGTAGTCTTCCTGTGTATTAATTGATACCATATAGCATACTTTAGGATCAGTATTTCTGCATACAATTAGGGTAGCGATTACTAGCCTAGCCTTCCCGACTAGAAAGAAGTGCAGCAGGAGGGCCGGGAGATCTCCTTGGATGGATAAGGAGCTGCTGAGGAAAACCTGAAGGAAAAAAGAGGCTTATAAAAGGTGGAGCAAGGACAGGTGGCCTGGGAAGAACACAGGCATGTTGTCTGGGAATCTAAGGACCAGATTAGGAAAGCTAGGGCTCAGTTAGAATTCAACTTGACTAGGGATGTGAAAGGTAACAGGAAGGAATTCTTTAGGTACATTGCAAATAAAAGACAGGCTAGGGACAACGTGGGCCCCCTCCAGAAGTTATCAGGAGAACTGGCTACCCCGGATTCAGAGAAGGCTGAGGTTCTTCATGACTTTGTCTCAGTCCACACCAGCAAATGCTCTGACCACATCACCCAAGTCTTGGAAGGCACATGCAGGGACTGTGAGAATGAAGACCTTGGGCCCACTGTAGGAGAGGATCTGGTTCGAGACCATCTTAAGAATCTGAATGTATACAGGTCCATGGGACCTGACAAAATCCATCTGCGGGTCCTGAAGGAGCTGGCAAATGAAGTTGCTAAGCCATTGTCCTTCATAGTTGAAAAATTGTGGCAGTCAGGTGAAGTTTCTGATGACTGGAAAAGGAGAAATATAACCCCATTTTCAACAAGGGGAAAATGGATGAGCCGGGGAACTACAGAGCAGTCAGCCTCACCTCTGCCTGGCAAAATCTTGGAGCGGATTCTCCTGGAAGGCATGCTGAGGCACATGATAATGAACAAGGTGGTTGGTAACAGCCAGCATGGCTTCACTAAGGGGAAATCCTGCCTGACCAATTTGGTGGCGTTCTATGATGGGGCTATGGAACTGATGGACAGGGATGTCATCTACCTGGACTTGTGCAAAGTTTTTGACACTGTCCCACATTCCAACCTTGTCTCTAAATTGGAGAAACATCAATTTATAGATGGACCACTCGGGGGATAAAGAACTGGCTGGATGGCCGCATGCAAAGAGTTGTGATCAACAGCTCAATGTCCAGTTGGAGACCAGTAACAAGTGGTGTCCCTCAGGGATTGGTGTTGGGACCGGTCTTGTTCAACATCATTGTCAGTGACATGCACAGTGGGATTGACTGCATCCTCAGCAAGTGCCAATGACACCAAGCTGTGTGGTTTGGTTGATATGCTGGAGGGAAGGAATGCCATCCAGAGGGCCCTGACACGCTTGTGAGGTGGGCTGATGCCAACCTGATGAAGTTTATCCATGCCAAGTGCAAGGTCCTACACCTGGGTTGGAGCAAACCCAGGCACAGCTACAGGTTGGGCAGAGAAGAGATTGAGAGCAGCCCTGCAGAGAAGGACCTGGGGGTGTTGGTCGA
>JANRGW010055053.1:0-11485 GCA_024733675.1 Psilopsiagon aymara | reverse complement strand
CTCCTTCCCATCCCTCCAGGAACAGAGGGAAGAAAAAGGGGGAAGTGAGTGAACAAACTGCGTGGCTGATTTACAGCTTAAACCACGACACTCTTCCAGAAGGGAATAATATTTTTCAATAGTTTTCAGAGGAACGTAAGGGGATATCCAATATGATCTATGGATACGACTCAGTGTGTGCCTCTCATCACTTGTCTGTCCAGTATTAAAATTAAGGTCCTAGCCATGTCACACTGCGACTCCTGAAAAAAGTAGCATGTGCTCTCAAGGTTTCTGACTATTTCCAATAAATATATGCAAGGTTCAGGCCCTTTAGCAATCATGTTAGCTGCCTACTGTTAAACAGTTTTAACATTTATCTATATGTAGTTCTGTACTACAACATTTAGCTGTATTGGTATAGAGAAAAAGTTTCCTTGGCATTTAATGCCAGTCATCCTTAAGCTTCAGTTACAGGAGGGGATAAGTATTGTTTAATTCATCTGAGAGCATCTGAGAGTGATGTTTTATTTCTTTACCCATGACATACTTTTTGTTTTTTGCATTTTGTCTGCAGTTATCACACTGTGTCACTTGTTATTTTCACAGCTGTAATCAGCATCTGGCCATTAGGCTAGCTCATCATGGATTTTTGCAGTATGCATTAATAACAGATATAACAGTTACAGGGTTGTAATTTCTCTGGTACCACAAAGTAGTTAGTATTCACAAACATTGAATTTTGTATGAAATGTATTTGTATTTGAGATTTACACTAACCATTGATCTCATTCATCCTAAATACAGAAAGCTAATAATACATGAGCAATCATACTTAAAAAAAAAACTACAAAAAAAAAACAAACCTATTTTTTTGTTCAGCAGTTGAATGTAAGTTGTCCAAATTTAGCTAAATCTCTCAATTAAACATATTCACAGCTGGTAAATTAGTTGGCCTAACTCCATAGCTTCTGTGCAAGACTGCCAAACCCTGCATTTAAAGAAGTCAGTGCTGCTGAAAAAAGCAGGCTTAGCAAACTACAACTACCATCTCAGCAAAGAAAGGGGGTTTTGCTGACTTTATGCAGGATTTTTTCTCCTACAAGCTGCTTAAGTGGGTCACTATATCTTATTAGTTTACTGGCCCAAGGGCAACTTCAAAATTTGACTGAATTTTGTCCGTGTATATAACGCTTTAATCTTATTCCCACATATTTATGTTAGTTGCAGTGGAAAGCTGAATAATTTCTTTGTGATTAGAAAATATTGGAATTCATGGGGAAATCAATGTACCTCTGAGAGCTCTGACACTGAGAATTACTTTTACAAATGGTGTACGCACTTTGCAGGAGACATCTCATTGCCACATTGGATCACGTTTTTCCAGGTTTTTTTCCCTCCTTCATTCTTTACAATTACTCCTGATAATTTAACTGCAGCTGTTTAGTCAGCAGTGCCATTACAGCAGCAAGCTAACTCCTTCCCAAATCGATACAAGCCTTTCTGTACATTTTCATGAGAATGGGATCAGACTATAGGAAAAAACATGAGTAACAGGCCCTCTGGCCAGCTGATACACCATTATAAATACACACCTTCAGAAAGACTTCTGTTTCCTGGAACTACAGCTGCCAGGAACAATTTACTTTTTCTTTCCTCCACAGTGCATGAAGGAATAAAAGCACATAATATTCCTATCTCCAGATTGGTGATGCTACCGACAAACGCTCTCATGCTCAAAAAATAAGAACAGGGATCTGCAGTTCTTGTCAGAAGTAAAATTTTAACCTAAAGGACACTTGTTTAAAATGACACTAAAGACATTATGGGTCAAAGGTACACTGATGTACAGATAATTAAAACTGTAACCATTACCCTACCTAAAAAACTGGTACAAAATAATTTTTGTGCACATGCATGAAAAACTAAGTGAGGTATCAGTACTTTAAAAGCAGACCAAATTTCTCCTGAAACTGTAAGGTACCTGAAAGCATACTGCACTTGCTTGGATTAGCAGTGAGAGGACAGTTTTCTCATCCTAGGCAATATGCACAGGTGGATTTTTGTGTTTGAAGAACAAGACAGCAACAGAAAGGTAGCAAACTCAGCTATTTACTGAATTAAGGTGTAACACTGCATGAGGAAGAGAGAAGAGTGGGGCTGAAATCAAGTACAGTATTGTCTGAGGCAATATGTCTGAGACTACATATATCCACAGAGCTGCACATTTCTTTAAACTAGTGCAGAGAAATAGTGCATTAAGAAGAGTGGAAAATTTTGTGATTTCTACTGTAGTATCCCTAAGAACAGAAAGAACAGGAAACTTTTTTTTCTTTTAATAGAATTTGCAACAACTATTCCATCTCTTACATCAAAGTCCTACCATTAAAATGTCACTGCTTAAAGCTTTTGGTATATTCTGATCTATCCCATAAATTGTATGGCTAAATAATGAAGACAAGATTATAGATCAAATGAGGACTACTGATCAAGATGAAGCAATGTAAAGCTCCAGAATTCAAATAGTTCGACTACTTACTTAAAAAAAACCCCCGAACATTAAAAATTAGAGGATTAGCAGAGAGAGAGACAAAGATGAAAAGAGCAAAATCTTTTGCATAGCAAAATTTATTATTCATGCTTAGGAAAAAAAGGAAACATCAATAAAGAGAAAGATACACTGTTCAGCAAAAGTGATAGTGAGGTAATTAAAAACATTAGAGGTGATCACTTCAAGAGTTATATTACTACACAACAGTAACAATTCCACTTTGTGCAGGGATATGTTTATTTATTGCAATAGCAACAAATAGAGCAAGCTAAATCCTTGTGATAACCTCCGTTCAGTCTCCAAAAACTGATACTTGCATTCAGTTGTGAATAGCATCCTTTCTTGGAAGTATTGAGCAGAATGTTTAAATATATGACATGGCAGGAATAGACTTCAGACAGAATGTTACAGTCAGGTTCAATTTTCTTTGACCCTGCAGGAAATAAATGATAATGTGCAAACCTGAAATTCATACATGTTAACTTTTATCTTTTTTTCACTATTCTTCAATAGAGAACTGGCATAAGCAGGTGCCAAGGCCTTTCAATCCAAATTATATACATCTATGCTTAAATCTCTAGCATAAAACAAAAGCAAAAGCAACAAGTTTATACCAAAATTAGACAGAATTTCTGCTCAAAGACCTGAGGTTCCCATCTCTTCACTCTGTAACAAATCTGAGATTTTATGTACTAACACTGATTCTCTTAGGATGGAATTTGCCAGACTAAATTTAGATGTCTTTTTGTAATCCAGAGCATCTCCAGAAGAAACAAATCTAGCAATAATATGAAGTTACACTGACTGATTGGAAGGTCCAGTCATTGTGGATGGAATTCCTAAACTCAGTTACAGAAATGTTGCACTTTCTGCAGTGTTTTGGTGACACTTCTAGGAATATTAGAAATCGGCTTTTTATGGAGGTACTCTTAATTCTAATCCATATGTCCAAGAAATTATTTCAAAATAAATATTTCTAGAAGTCCTGCAAGAGGCCAGTGGGACCGCACAGAAGATGCTATTCCATGGATGTAATATATGTCTCTAATTTAGGATTTTCTCCAGTTGTAGACAGAATTTCTATAATCAGAAACCAAACTGTTTCTCATACCATAGAGTAGTTCAATCAGTTCAAGATTCACAAATCAAGAACAAGTACAAAATTCCAAGTTTACAGGAAGTTAAGGGCATGATTTACAGCCTTCTCTCTTGAGCAATTTGTGTATTCTCATTTCCACATTTTTTAAATCTTTTATGAAGTAAAAGTTATTGTCTTGCTCCTGAACAAAAATTAGTATTAATTTCATATATGTTGGTACTCTTGGAAACAATCTGAAAGATCTTTATATTCCTAAAAATTGACCACAACTGTACATTACAGTGATAGAAATTACCTGCATCTCAGGGAGAAAAAAAAAAAAAATGCTTAATGAAAACTATAGAATCAATGATTCCCCATGCATGTGACAAGAATAACACAGTTCAGAAATTCACATTCCCTGAATTTTAGTTAGTTAACAATTTGCACCTTTGAAGTTTTTCAGCTGGGACCTTTTGGTCTGGATCTGAGGGATTTCTGACTTCAAGAGAAGGCATATTCAGGATAACTCATGAATATGCTGTTCGAATATAGACAACACTTGTGTGTATATAAATATATGTGCAGTAGAATCTTTTTCTTTGAAACAAATTGTCCTCTTTTTTTTTGTTTTACTTTTGTATTACAAGTTCTTTTATAATCAGGAGAACAAGCTGCACTTTCTATTGTCATGTATAATATTTTTATATTTTACTGATGGCGCAGTGTCTAAAGGGTAGGAAAGCATGCAAGGATGCTATCTTCAAACAGACATAATCAAGTACTTTAGAGGACTGCAAAGCTACTTGTAAAGGCACTTATAAAGTGCCATGTGGATGTTTCCTACGCCTGCAACTTTTTCATGCTAATTTTCTCTATGATGTCCACCTGTCTCTACTGCATTTGCTTTATCTCATCAAAAGAAAAATACTATCTTTGTCTGCTGTGGCTTTGAATGAAAAGATTTACAGTCTCTCTTGGTTCTCCTTCAGTGATATCTTACATATGGTAAAGCAAGGAAGTAGAAATGCAAAAATTCCCAGGCAACAGATAGGCAGACAAAATGCTTTCAGGTAGCAGCTGTTGTTCTCCTCCTGGCGCTGTACTCCTGATGTTTTAACTTTCCCCTTTTGGTAGGGATGTGGTTTACCATTTCACCACTAGTTTCTTCCCAGTTTTAATGCATTAACTGAGGATTAAAAAAAAACCATCTGTCTCTTGGTGAACTGACCTTCCTCATTTTAAAATAGACACATGATAATTGTGGGTGTCACTTTAAATTAAATAAACTGCTGCAGTCATCATTCACAGAAATACATGCTTCACCACAAGGCTTGAGGGTTTTTTTTTGGGTGGGTGGGCAATACATGAATAAGTAGATTAAAAAAAAAAATAAATCAAAAAATCAAGTATTCTACCTAGAAATGATCACTTTCCATATTCCACTTAATCAGAATTTAAAGCTTGTTATCTCCACTCTGACAGATGGCTGGTGAGAGAGACAGGCAACTGATGCACTCAACAATTTTATTCTAGCATTACACAATGAAGTTAGAGGGAGTGTTTTTATTTTGCTCTGGGTGCTATTTCATACATAATCTATATATGCTTTAAAAATATATTTTAAGCCTGAATACTCTTTCAAGCAACTTGTAGAGCTTCCCTGCACTATGGTGAAGATAAAAAAATCTATAGGTAGTAAGTAAATGCACCAGCTTATTCCTACAATCGCAATGGTAATTAAAAAAGAGAAACCAAGAAAAAATATCAGATACTATCTAATTGCCTAGGCAGCATAAGATTATGAACATGTCGTCCAATCCCTTTATTACTTAACATAAAGTGATACAATTGTAAGAAATCCTTGTAGGAAAGTTTACAGCTACCTGTGGTAATTTTTCCACATGTTAAATCTGTTCTTTAGAAAAGTCTGAAGTATAGATTTAGAAACATATAAGCAGTTGTGGAAATAAGTCAGAACAGTGCAATACTATTGTCAGAATTAATGACACTGAGTCACTAAATTAAAAACTGTTTATGTATTACATGTTTTCTTAATTCTTCATTGTGTTTCTAGCTGTAAGAGTAAGATGGCAAACTAAATACAAATGCAGGGCACAGTAAAGAAGTAATACCTTTGCTAGGATATTTTATTTGAACTATTTATACTGCAACATAAAAAGTAGAAGACTATAATAATATCCAGCATTTAAGAATTTTTCCTAAAAAATGCACAAATACTAGAAACCAAGGTTCTGGTTTTATGAAAGTAATAAATTGAGATTTGAACACAGTAATTTATACTATATATGGCTTTCCTAATTTACTTTTCAGTTTATTATTTTACTGTTGCAAAGAAAAAACTGCCTTATTTCCGTGGAACGATTTAATCACTTTATTCGCAAAATAGAAGATGTGATCAACTACCTGTGGGAATATGGGCTGTGAGTACTCAAGCACTTAGTCATTTTCACAAGAAGACTTTGTATGTGCATAAGAATAATCAAGAAAAGAGAAGAAAAAGCCTGAAGCTCTCTGCCATGTTAAAGACAAACGTGAGGTAGATAAAACTTGACTATATTTTTCAGCTTCCTTTTGTCCTTGCTTATATACCATCAGTATTTGGATAGTGATCCAAACCCTCCATCTCTTCCTTTCTGCTCACTCCATCTATTTCTGCAACATCTGACATGTCTCAAGTTTACTGTTTAGCTGGTTGCAAAGAGGGCACAAGTATTTCTTAACAATAAAAGCACTTGCTGAGAAAGTGGATAACTGGCACTGAGAACAATGAATCCTACTTTTCTGCCCTTCCCTAAGAACAATGCAAAAGTTACAGAAAAGACAGAAATCTACAGTTGGTAGACTATACAGGCACTTTGTAATCTGTTCACAGACATCTAATGTTTTGACAGTCTTCCAAACATGCATATATAGTACAGGGAACCACTTTTCTTGTAAAAAAGTATTTGCTGGCACAAATTTCAGACTTAGTTGGCTACATTTTAAATCAGCAGCTAAAGCTTATCCACTGTCCTTGCATCATGGATAAAGTGGTCTTTGTTACTGAAGCAGAGCTAAAAGAAAGAAATTAAACTTACTCTCTCCTCCCTCGGCTTTGCTTAGATAAGAACTCCTTAATTAAGACTTTTTTTCCCCCAGTTCTTGATTTATTCTGAACATTTTTACTTATATTACATTACTTTGTCTAATTTTGTGTCTGAAAAAAAAAAAAAACATGCTTCAGAGTTGACTGGGTTGATGATGTGTTACGTTACTTCCCCTACCCCCCATGCCCCGGTCGTATAATGAGCAATAAGCAAAAGTTACTGCTTATCAGAAGGCAGTTCAGTCTGTGAAATTTGATTGTGGTCTCAGGCCCTAGAAAACAATTTTTTCACAAATCCTTTGCAAGTGGTACTTGTTAACTCCTTTCAGCTGAGAGGCTGAATGGGTATGGAAATGGTGAGGCTGAGGCAGCACACACCTGTGCAGAGTTCATGCATTTATGAGTGTCAGACAGCTAGTAAGCCCCAAAATGAGTTTCTAGTCTGCCATGTAGTTTCTAGCCTGCCATGTAGTTTCTAGCCTACCATCAAACTAAGAAAAATACAATGCCTATTGAAAGATAAATCACACAGATCGTTAGTGATTTTTAATCAAGTTTTCCATTGCTTTTATTTTGCATCAATTATTTTTAATTCTAATTGCTCCCTAATTGAATATAAATAAATTTGGCTATCCCTGGAACCCGGCAAATGATATGATAACTCTCGTTGCTCTTATGAGAAAAGCAGGCAAAGATTGGTTCCAGGTACCAAAGGTGACAAAGGAGGTCAACTCCATAAACATATGCTCAGCTATATAACTGCATATAACTTTAATCAATGCTTGCTGTTAAAGCAGATCTGACATCAAAACTAGCTTGTACTAATCACATTAGTTCCACTTACTATCACCTTGGCTGTTGTGTAGAGCAGCTGATGGATGCTATCTTGTTGCAAACAGAAGTCTCCACCTGGACTGCAAAATCGGTGCTTCCTGCTCTCCATTTCAAGCTAAAATTAATGCACAGTCTCATACAGGATTAACAACAGAAAGGCACTGACTTACATGTTAGGCCACTGAAATATAATGACACTGGATAATATAGAAGCCTCAGCTGAGAACTGGTTTATTAGCCTGAAGGTTGCCTGGTAACAGGCGTTTGTCAGGTGCCTGTTATCATTTGATGAAAGCTG
The DNA here is from genome assembly GCA_024733675.1 of Psilopsiagon aymara. NCBI lineage: Eukaryota > Metazoa > Chordata > Aves > Psittaciformes > Psittacidae > Psilopsiagon > Psilopsiagon aymara. The sequence goes on along the minus strand of JANRGW010055053.1, from coordinate 3,636 downwards.
ATCAGGGAGTCTCACTGAAGAAGACTGGATCATTAGAACAGCAATTTGCCCTTATGGCTCAAGTTGCGGGATCTAATACAGCAAGTGTTCACTGGGATAGAAGGTAGAGGGTGAAAGTTCTCTTTTTACCACATCTTGCAGTGAATTGAGTGAGCTGGAGTATGCTAGGGTTCTGTGCGGAGCCTCCAGGGGCTTCCCTAGTGCCTTCTGGATTGTTCTTGGTACTACATTGAGGCAACTTCCAGTTTTCTGCTACTCTGTGGCTTTTTCTGCTCATTTCTCAAGCAAAACAAATGCATCATACCTAAACCGCTCACCTTAATGATAAAGCATTACACAGAAGGTGCTCATCTTTACTGAGACTCTAAAGGAAGAGGGTTAAAAATATGGGAGATGCTAGGCTGTACTTCGTACTCCTAAATATGTAGGTTACTGTAACCAGAGACACAACTATTTCAGAATAAAACGCAGTCTTGATCACATAGGGAAAACTGTGTTATCAGGGACCAGATCCCTCAGCAGGTATTTAGCAGGTAACAAGCAGGAGCTCTTCAGTTAGTTGCTATCACAGGATCCTGTGTTCTAGGCTAGGTGGGTGCTTCCTAAATAGGGAACTGTATTTTTACCTTTCAAAGGCCTCTGCAGTGTGATTTACATCTTGTTAGTCTGCAATTCCAGAGAGTTATAAATGGAGCAAAGGACAAGACCCAAATAATGGATGCAGCTAAAGTGAAATTTAGACAGGAAAAAATTTAGGAAAAATTATTTTAAAAATTAAAAAGAGGTGAAGGTGAAAAAATAAAAAAAAAATGCATAAATTTCTTGGGAACCTGAAATCCTTTGGTGTTTGACCTTAGTTAGCATAATCTGTTATAAGAAGTTAGAACTGTACTGCTGTTTGGAAGTACTAATATCTGGAGAGTCTAGTTATGCTCTAAACCCATTCTAAACCAGGATTGTGCAAGTAGGTATTCCTGTATTCTGTAAATAAGCTGACTTACCAACCACATCAGGATCACAGCTGATCCATCCTCTTCCTTGACTGTATTTGAATAGAAAGGTAAAAATAACTAAGTACTGGACAGGCTTTGACAAAAGCAAGTAGATGCAGCCCTGGGAAAGTGGGAAAAACCCAGCTGAGAAAGAGTGATGTGTCTCTTTGGCTGTTCCCAACACACACTCGTTCATCTTCCCATTCCTCCTTCTCTGCTCCTGGCCATGCTGTCAGACCTCCTCCCTCACACTGGCCCTAGTTTACGCTTAAGTCCATCCTTAGCTACTTCAGCTCATGGAATTACAGGAAAACTGGCTTTCTTTTCTTGTTGGATTGGATTTCTTTCAGGATAGTGAATGAAATAAGATCTCTCTCGGCCTGATGAGTTATAGAGCAGATGGAAGGTGCATGTCAGGAGTAGAAAAAAAGACAATTTGCCTCTTGCTACAAGTGAGCTGTTTTGACTGCCTTACTTTGTGTCAGGTAACTACTGTGAATACTCTGTCTAACAGCTGAGATTATAATTTCTACCCTAAATACTCCTTAATCAGTATTCTGTTTTCCATTCAAAAGGCAGATACCTCACTTCTAAGCAGACCAATGCTTAAAATGAATGCAAAAAAAAAAAAAAAACCCACCAAAAAACAAAACCAAAATACTACTCAGGGAGTTCTACACTGTGGTTTCTATTTGGGGCAAATGAGTTTTAGTCAAAGAGATGTCAAAGAAATCACATTAGGCTTGGAACTTGAGTTGCTGCACAGAATGCTGATATATTTCATATAAGATAGAAAGCACCTTGATGACAGGGTTACCAAAAACCCTTGATGCAGAGGCAATTAAATGAGACAGTCAAGGCTCTGCTAACACCCTTTGCAGTAAGAACCACTCACCCCACACAATACTTTGTGCAAATGTCATGACAGAAAATTAATTTCAAACTTTGTAACCAGCCAATAACTCTTGTAGCAGCCAGTTTTCCTTCTGAGAATGTGACTTTGAGCAAGGCTTCTATGGTAAAAAGAGAGAATTTAAGTTGAATTTTTTTTTTTTTTTCTGAGAGTATATTTATCCCATCTTCTGCTCCTTACAAGGATTTCAAAGACCCAGTGAGTTGTTCTAACTAATTTGAAGTCGATATCTTACTTAAATTTGAGAAAAGTATTGATTTGTCTGCTCCCTGTGAGCCAAGGGAGAGATTAAACTTTATTTGGAATATTCTTCTCACATTCTCTCTCTAAAAATCCTTCATTTCAGTGACTGAATAAGAATATGTCTTGTGGGTAGTTAGTAAATTCTGAAAACGAAATCCTCCTAAATTTCTATTTTATTAATACAATAGCTTTGCTTATTCTGGTCTGGGTTTTCAAAGTTACTGAGGTATTTGAAAATGCAGATAGACCACAGTAGGATTGACAAATGTCCTTGAACAGTTTGAGTTTCTACTTTGATAACGTATCCAACATGTCTAAGGCAAGTGCTTACTTGCATCCTTAAGCATCTGACTTCTCCTTTTTTGTAAACTAGCCCTGTATTTTAGACTTCAAGCATATTCTAAGTGAATTTTGCTTCATATGCTTCTCAGGTAGCTAGACAGTGCTATGAACAGTGTTATGTGCCACAGTATATTTTGCGTCTACTTGCAAATGGCATAAGCAATGGAAACAAAGCAGCTCGTGTTTACTGTAGCTTTTTAGGGGGGCTTCTCTCTTGTTCTGCTGAGTTTCTGTACTGTTTATAATAAAAATCTATGAAAACAATATAAACAAATTATAGTTGTTATTTTTCACTTGGATATTCCACAATAAAAATGGAATTTAAACAATCTGCTGAGGACATTTATATGAACAAACCATTCCTTTTAGGATGTAATAAAAAATTAAACATTACATTTTTTATGGCCAAAGCTACAGATTTAGGATCACCTGCTTCTATAAATCTCGTATTTAGTGGACACACATGATGAACTCTTCAGTATGATAAATTGTTCAACCATTTGTTTCTTCTTGAGTACGAATACCTTTGGAAGTCTTCTTTGGAAGAAGAATGTTTCCTGCAGCCATATCCTACAGACACCTATACCATATCCCATGAATAGTAGTCTAATAGCTTTTAAGACCCTCTGAGGCCTCTTAAAGTGCTGTACCATAGAACAATTAGGTTTGGAAAGGACCTTCTGATCATCTAGTTCCAACCCCCCTGACATGAGGAGGGACACCTCACACTAAACCATGCCATCCAAGGCTATGTCCAACCCAGCCTTGAACACCGCCAGGGATGGAGCATTCACAGCTTCCCTGAACAACCCATTCCAGTGCCTCACCTCCCTTACAGTAAAGAATTTCTTCCTCGTATCCAGTCTAAACTTCTCCTGTTAAAGTTTGAACCCGTTACTGGTTGTCCTCTCACTAGAGTCCCTAATGAAGAGTCCTTCCCCTGAATCCCTACAGGCCCCTTTAGCCATTATCTAAAACAAATCTCTGTACATGCATGTCATGGGTTCAGCAGTACCAGTCATTTTTTCTCCTTCTTGGCAGCTGGTGCAGCACTGTGTTTTTGACTTTCGGCCTGGGAACAGTGCTGATAACACCGATGTTTTTAGTTATGGCTTAGTGATGTTTGGTCTGGCCAAGGACTTTCTG
>JANRGW010055052.1:16662-34679 GCA_024733675.1 Psilopsiagon aymara | reverse complement strand
CTGCTATGAGGTCTCCACGCAGCCTTCTCTTCTCCAGGCTGAACAGCCCCAACTTTCTCATCCTGTCTTCATATGAGAGGTGCTCCAGTCCCAAGATCATCCTCATGGCCCTCCTCTGGACTTGTTCCAACAGTTGCATATCCTTTTTATGTTGAGGATACCAGAACTGCACAGAACACTCCAAGTGAGATCTCATGAGAGCAGAGGGGCAGGATCACCTCTCTCGACCTGCTGGTCACGCTCCTTTTGATGCAGCCCAGAATACGGTTGAGCTGTGAGCACACACTGCCGGCTCATGTTCATTTTTCCATTGACCAACAGATCTGCTCTGTTGCCTTTCTTGACAACTATGTAGATATCCTAAAGCTACTTGCAACAGCCAGCACGTTCTTAGACATGTTGGGGAATATCATGGGTCCACTCCAGGATTTGGGGCTCAGATCACTGGTCTCCTGTCAAAAGTGCAGTTCTCTGGTTTCATAATATTGTCAGTGATAGATGCAGTCTGGAACTTTCTGGCTTAGACTGATTTTTCTGATGCATAAGTGACTTTCTAATTCAGGCTACAGAGCTAGTAAGAGAGAACTTAATTTTGGTAGCTGCTCATTCTCTAACAGTAGGTCAGAGGAGGTTGTAGTGCTACATTTCCTCTGGCTGTTTTCTACAAATCTATTCAGAGAATTGTTTTTAGATTTCACCTTTGCACCTGAAGGTTCTTACTATATCTGCTAAATCAACAGGCTGTTTTAAGCAGGGCCCTTTGAAGCAAAGGCAAGATACTAATAAATACCAGTCTTCACTTTCCCTGCAGTGACGACAGTTTACTACCAATCTTGAAGATGCATCAGATAATATGAAACTTCTCTTCATCCATCTCCATTTCTTCAAGACAGATAACTGGTTTGTTCCAATTCTGTACAGTTCAAACTGCTCTAAACTGGCTGGTCTGACTGTATCTACCCTGCTGTAGTAAATGATGTGTATGTCTCATTCTCCTGGGAGTCTGACTAAGCAGAAGGTAGCATTCTTTTTTTCTTGCGGGAACCTGTCCGGGACCAGCCGGAGAGGAAGAGTTTTTGTCAGCAGCTATTTTCTAGCACTGAAAAGGAAGGCAGAATTATGTCTCATTTGGATTTGCAGGAACTAAGCATATTCATGCACAAATTCAAATTGGTGATTTTAGTCAAAATAATCTTCAATGTCCAGGCACATACATTTCTAGATTTCAGTAAGGACATACTTGTTGAAGGCTTTTAAACTTTATGATAGGTAGAGGCTGCTTCTGGGGCATACTCGTCTGCTTTTGATGATGTCTTAAAAGAGATACTAAAGTTGCTCACTCTCCTCATGAGCTACAAGAAGTTGGAATTTGACTCTCAATATCAGAGCTGTTACTTCTGGTCAGATCTTACCTCTTTCAGATTATTATCACTTAACTTGAGTTTCTATTAAATGCTGTTTATAGAGGGTGACTTTTCTGGTTAGACAATAGAAAGCATTTCCCCAGAAGTATACCTGGATGCACTGGGTTTTCTGCCTGGTGTTCATACAGACTAGTCTTTCTCATCTTCATGCATCTGTTCTGATTTATGGTCGCAGCATCAGGGGAATTAATGTGTATGTGCAGGAGTTTTAACTCATAACTGTCAAAGTGTTCCTTATTTCTTCCTTCAGCCTGTAGGCCGTTTGTGGTTTGTCCAAGGCAGAAGAGCCCTACAGGCACTGGCTGAGTTAGGGATATAAGGTAGTTAGGTGTTGCTGTGTAAACAAAACGGTATTACTGAACAGGGAATGAAAGAAACAATGTCTCAGAGCAGTGTTTGAAATAGATATTATTTATGATCTTGTTACTTAATTACTTGAGTCTCCATGTTTCAAACTTGGATCTTCTGACTCTTGCTCAGCACTCACTTATTCATAAGTAATGCCCAAAGAGGCACATTTTCCTCAAGACCATTTCCAGACATTTCCGTTGTCTTTAAACAAGGCAAAGGAAAGGTTTTTTTTACTGGTTTGTTTTTTTCAGTTCAGATGCAAGAGCTATTGGTCTATCAGACTGCAAGACACTGTCAGACAGTGGAACTTGTCATGGTAGAACCAGGCAAAATACAGATAAAAAAATAGAAATACATCACAAAATACGTGATCTAGAGACAGTCACTAACATTTAAAAACAGCCCTCCATGCAGTTGCAGAGATACTTGTGTATGCGGCGGAATTATCAGTGGTGTCACATGCATTTATAAAGGAAATTCAAGTTTGAATGAACCATGTGACTTAAAACCTGCCTTGGTTTGCCTCTCTCAGCTGCTGTGGTCCATCAACAGCATGGATCTAAGCAGATTTTTCCAGTTCAGTCAAATTGTGCTGACATCCAAGAAGAGCTCAAGGCTCACATCAGCTGGCTGCTATGCAAGCTTGTATGTAAGAGAAAGGTTGGTAATATCCGTGGGATTTACATAGAAATGTTTCTTGGTAAAAAGGAATTACAGATTTTAGTTTCCTTACTTTCTTGGTCTAAATTGCCTACAAACATTAGCAGATACCTTCAACTGTACTATTTCAGAATGTCTTGTTCTGTTATCCCAGCTGAAGAGGTGTAGTATTTCTTACTGCTTCCATACATTTATCTTTGATGTTTCTTTTAAGAAATGTGTAAGAAAGCATAGTGGGCAAGGAGGTAGGCTCCACGCTGTATAGCAAGAGACCTGAATTACAGGTAGTACATTCTGGCTGATACCTCTGTGTGCAGGAACAATCAGTCTTTTTGCCCCTTTCATGTGACCTGCGTAGATTTTAGGCTGTTTTGGGCCAGGATAATTTCTTGCTGAGTTATACAGTAGAATCATAGAACAGATAAGGTTGGAAAGGACCTTAAGATCTAGTTTCATTTCTCAAAGTTTTATGGTTGTTGCTGCAATAGCATTTTTTGTTGAAACTATTGTACTGTTTGTAACCATTTTATTTTCTTATCTTTAATTAGACTATTTAAAGCATGTATAAGCATTATCATGGGCGGAGGAAAAAAAAATCACTGTAAAAAATAGCATACACGTTGGGTCAGTGTTTTCCCGTAGATTCTAAGATGACAATCTTTTTTAGCCATTAATTCCTAAGAGGAGAATGCAGTGTCCTGTAATTCATATCAGATGCTTTTTTAACTGATCTACAATATCCTTGGAGCATAAACTGTATCTTACTTGATTTACAAAATCGCAAGCATTGTTTGATTAATAATAGATTACTATCTCCAACATGTACTACACCTTCTACATAGTGGAAAGGCCAGTGAAAATGAGCTGGGTTTGGTTTTGTATGGTTTAATTTAAAAAGAGAAAAATATAATATGAAAACATAGTTTTACCATTGGAAAGGTTGATGTCCTGGCCAAGACTCTGACTTGCAAACCAGTTAGGGCCAGAATTGTCTTGCAGAATTAAACCTTTATTTCTAAAAGCTAATCTTCATTGCTGATCTCCACATTGAAGAGCTAGGTTTTGGGCCAGCTGTGCCTTGATTCAGTTCCTGTCTGAAGTAAGCAGCTACAATATAATTGCTTTGTTCAGAATACTTTTTGTAGACAATCGATACTTTCCAGAAAGCTTCAGCATAGGCTGTGGTTATAGTTACGTAATCATTGAGGTTGCCAAATCATCACGTGTATCTATGTTGTTTGTGGAAATTTCCCATGATGATTTGGTAAAAAAGCGATCAAATAAAGAAAACCGCCAAACAAAGGAAACCCACCATCACCCCTAAAAACAGTCACTGATAAGATACAGAACCAAAAACCCATAAAAAACCCTCCCAAAAGGCAGATGAGCGTGACAGAGCGGCTTGTAAATCACTGGAAAACTTGGCTAACTTACTGTAGCAGAAGGATCATGCTGTAGGTAGCTTTGTAGCGTAGAGGTGAAAGAGATGTTTTCCTGGTGCCAGAAGCACACTAAGCCTTCTCTGAGGAAACCAAAACTTCTAAGGTTCCAGTTCCACTGGCACCTGCAGTGCTCTGCATCACTTCAGAGATAGCTGATAAAAAGGGTTCCAGTCCTGCCCAAACAGCCGTGGTCCATCCCCCAAACAGGGGATGTGGCAGATGTGTTTGAGCTTAGATGTTTCTTCCAGCATTTACTGTAGAAGCTACCCAACTGAACAGTTACCTCAGAAATTTCTTCTAGGTATTTGTGTCATGCTTGAGGCTGCATTATGGAAATTTTCATCTTCTCTCCTGGACCTCTTGCAGCTGAGGCCAGAGCTGTATGCTTCCCAGCAGAAAGCAGATTGATGCTTCACACTTAACAGGAGGCAGAGAAGTTCTGGGCAGAAGCTCACAACTAGAAGCAGAGATTTCATAAGAAAAACAACTGTGCTTGAGACAGTTTAAAAGAAGAGAACAGCTGAACAGAGAGGAGCAGCCTTCACATCAAGAATACTTTCAAACAAATGTATAGATCCTGCCTGATATAAATTCTGTTATGTGGATTAGCTGCAAAAGCTTCATTAGACAAACCGACAAGTTCACAGATGATAGCAGAATCAGTTAACCAAAACTGCACTAGTTGCAGCCTAGTGAACGTATCTCGCTAGACCTATGGGCTTATCCTTGTATCATTCCTCCTGCCTTCCAGTTTGATTTAGTTTAACACCCACTTGTAATCTTGGTCTGAACTCACTAGTCAAGTGTCTTGGGATGTTGCTAATTGCTACAAATGCAGGCATCACTTCCATGTGATGTTTGCACTTGTGTTGAGAATGCATTTTTATGATCTCTCTTTAAGAATTAGTAGATGTGGTATGACTAAAATGAGCTTGTGTTCTAACTCTAGGGGTGTAGGAGAAAAGATACAGTAAGGCTTGTTCCACAGCCAGTAGCTTGCTTTCTCTAAAAGCAGAAATCCTTCAGAATGCATCTATCTGATGGGGATGACAGTTTTGATTGACATGTGGAAGATATGTTCTTGTATGTGCCTTGAGTAGCTCATGGGATATTGTATTTAAGCAAAAAACAACAACCAACCACCCAACACTGAGCAGGGTACGACCATACCAGCTTCTCTTTTGCGTGACCTGGCACGCATGCTGCCACAGAGGCAAAGAGCGCAGTAGCCCTGTGGCTGTTTCGGATAAACTCCTGAGGTCTCCAGAAGAAAAATAAAGGAGATAAAACGAGGACAAAGTCTCTGTATAATGATTACTAATTCGATAAAATGAGCACGGGAAGGGAGATACTTCAAAGCAGTAATTTTAGAGACCTTGCGAGACATTATAGTCAAGATTTGTTAAGTGTGTATTGCTATTTATTCTTTCTCTCATGTAGGTATATGCGTTTCCTGTATCACATTACATCTCATTTTTCTTACAGATCATTTATCTGAATGTCAAATGCTAATTAAATGGGTTACCGTAAGTGCTTCGTAGAGAAAATTCTCATGTTGATGTCTAAGCTTCTTATCTAAAGCTGAGTTGTCAATCTAACACTGTGATCAGAAAAAAAATGTAAGGTTGGATCAGTTGGATTCTTAAGTTTACCACCAAAAGGAAGACAAGACTCGATGATTGAAAGCTGAACATCACTTAAACAGGAAATAAGATATGAGTTTTTAAGAATGAAAGTAATTAAAAACTGGTGGAGAATGCCCAAGTAGGAAAATGTCAAAGAGTTCCCAGCCAGAGGAAGAGTTCCCAGAGAAAGGCTTAGGTTTTCCAGGGCACAAAGTTTAAAAGAAATGATAACTTCTGTGAATTAACTATTTGAATTTCTAGCAATTCTAGAAATCTATTTCTAGAACACTGCTAGAAGCAGGAGGCTTAGCTGGTTCCACCAACACAGTTTGCAACTGGGTTTCGATGTATATTCTTCCCCGTTATGCTCCCACGTTTAATTTCATCTTACCAAACCACAATAGATGTATTTTTAACAACTTACTCCTGCTAACCAGCAGGCATCTGCTCATGTGCCTTCAGCAGGTGTCAAAATATGGATATGCTGCCTCATGGCAGAGTTCAAGGACAGCACACACTTTGCGTACATATTAATATGGAATTACAGTAAATTCTGTTTCAGTGTTCTATGGCCAGGTGATTTAGATAAACAGAATTTATCTTCAGACATCTAAAAATGAGGAATCTAGAAACCTTGTACAGGCATGAGGACTGGCATCCCTGGAGGGCTAACCATCCTATCCTAAGATAATTATCTAAGGGAGGTGGAATGACTCACCTTCTGAGGAACCTGTTTGTGTCTGCTGCCTAAGGAGTGTCTAGACGCTCAACATTTAGATAGTTAAATTTAAGAGGAATCCCACCCAGAAAAAGAGTCAAGTCAGACATTTCTGTTATTTTCAACTTACTTCTCTCCTTCGTGCCTCCTCCCCAAGAACAATTGGGTAGGATCATGTTTACATGAGCCTTTATCATGCTCTAAAACTTAGGGGAGCTTTCCAAGAACAAGCTTACATCCAGTTGTTATCCATCTGCCCCATCTCTTCATATTTTGTTTGTTTGAGATTGCTTTTTCTTGTTACATTGGAGGTTTTTCCCAAATGATATGTTAGGTCTGCTATTTCAGTCAACAGCAACCTTTTTTTCTCATAGCATCTGCTAAATTGAAGAATTACCTCTTGAACATCTCTGACAGTATTTAGCAAACTGTTGTCTCAGGAAGCAAGCTGGAACTCTCAGATGTTTTGTGGCAAGTTCACAGACTGTACAGCATGTAACTTACCCAGACTGAGAGTGTTGCAGTGCATGGGGGAACAGCTCCTCTGTGGGTGTGCATGTACTGGTGTCACAGAGGTCCCTGGCTGCTGTCTCTGAGGTTGTAGCATGTGTTTCGAAGGCACAGTGTGTGATTTCCCAGCTGCTGGTAATAGGTCGATTGCCAGGGTTCAACTCAAGTCTTTTTTATTTGTACGTTCCCTATTTAAAGATGAAATCCAAAGTTTGTATGATGTTAGATTACCTGAATTTAGATTGATTGACCAAGGAGAAGCCAGTTTTATAAAAGAGGGAAAGGAAGAGTTTGAATCAATGGAACTTCCTCTTAGAAGCCAGATTGTGTGCAGTGCTTTGTAAGAGAACATACAAAATAATACATTATTTGCATGTTGGCCCACTTCCTAAATTCTGTTTCAGCTCTTCATGATGATTACTATGGAACTGAAATGGCAAGAATTCAGTGAGGATGGCTGGTAAAATAGCATACTCTTCCACATGACTTATAATACTGACGTATTTTATCAGAGATACTCCTGAGAAATGCCATGTGCTGACCCTAGCTCAGGCTCTAGTTTAAAGCAGTTTCCTTCATATGAAATGGAGATGGTCCTACACTTCTCAGGCTGGCTCACCACACTACATGTTTTGAGAATATTTAAAGTTAAAATGGCAGGAACAGAGTTCCTGATCGTTTGTTGTGTCAAGACTGGAAAAGGGGATTAGGATGACTGCTTCTACTGTTAATCAAAATCTGCACTACTAACCAGCAAGCAGTGTAAGCTGAAAATAACAGAGTAACTGAATGACATTTGGCTGAAAGGAACAAAAAGAACACAAATAAGTGGGGATAGATATGTATATAACAAATACACTAAATATACATTTGCGTGAATTTATATACATACAGAAAAAAGAATGGGGCCTTCCCCTGTTTGATGCCTGTGGCTTGTAAGAAATACAGAGAGCACCTAACACGCATGCTCAGTCCCTTGCACCTAACACGCATGCTCAGTCCCCTGTTTATTCCTTTGCTGTGGAGATCAACTGCTTTCCAAAGCAGCAGATGTGAAGTGCTTCTCCATTATACATACCTGTATGATGTCACCTTACCACTGAATCAGACCACCAGTGCAGGGGCACAGGAAGCTGCAAAGTTAATTTCCTCAGAGTGTAAATTCCCAACACAAAGATGTATTAGATTTTTAGGTTTATAATTTAAGACATACAAATAATTATAAGAGACCAGTTCCAGTTAAACGCATTTTCAAGTATCACACCCACAGGGGCCCTGAGCTGATGCAGATGACAGTACTAGCCCTGGCCACCAGCACAAGTAAAGCAAGCTAAATTTGGGGTAATTTAGTTCAAATCTGTAAGATTCTTCTCTCAGAAAGGATAGCTGCCCAGTACTCTACACTCTGGAGAAAATAATCAGCTGCCTATGAAATCTGGAAGAATATACAATTACTTCCTAAAGGGTTAAACAGAATCACCACAGGACCACAAATCAAGCCTCCACTTGCATTTATATTTTAACCCTTCATTTCTCAAATTTCACCTCGTCCTACCAAAAAAAAAAAAATCCTATTTCACATCAGAACTAATTCTACAAACTCTTCATCCTCCCCACACTTATCAAACCAGTTAAGTTTGTGAAAGAAAAAGGGATGAGTGTTCTGCAGAACTGCTTAGATAATAAATTCTGGGAATACCTCACACATCAGATCCTTCAGACATTTCCACTCCTAACATAAACTAAATGTAAGACTTACATTGTTATAAAATTCAAAACATTTGAAGATAAATATCCCACTAACACTGCTGCTTTTGTCGCTCCAGCCCTGTATTTATGCCCACTGTAACTGTTGTCATGGCTGCTTAGTCAACTCATTGAAAAATAACATTTCCCCAGTCTCCAACTACCAGCCATATGGAATCTGTTAAGAGGAAATGGATGTGGGCTCTATAAAATGAATCCAAACAAGCCTTTATTGCTTCAACATCACATCAAAAGCCACACCAATCAAGGAGCTCCTTCCACCTAAAGGATCTCAGTACCTGAACTTCAAAGGTAAATGCCCAATTTTGTTCCAGAAAATTCTTTGGCGTTTAAAAGCAAAGCTTATTCTAGTATTCCTGGACAGGAGTGAATCCAGGGAGGTCCTGTAACCAGTGTGTATCTTACTAGATAGCAAAGTTTTTCCACACAGCTATTTTTTAAGTGACAGTGAGCTCTTGGATGGCCTGTCTTGGTTTTTCTGGAAGCAGAACTCAGCAGAAATCTGAGCCATGCTGATACAGTCTCCTCTAAATGACTATCAATCATTCTACTGGACCCCAGTATCTGCAAGTACTACTCTGCCATACAATTCCTTTTTTTTTTCCTGTTACAGTAAGCAGCTTAAATCTCAACTGCATATAGTTATTTCTAGTTTGTATCTGAAGATACAAGTAGCCACACCTATTCAATATGCCTATAAGCAGGTATTTCTTCCCTAAAATGGAGACCACATCTGCCCGTAGAAGCAAGACAACTCCTGAATACTTACGGTCTCTGGCCAATATTACTCAAGATAAAAAGCAGCAATGACAAATTTAGAAGAGGAGACAGCAATTTATGTGAGAGGAGGAAAAAAGCAGTTTCACATACATGCATCTGATAACTAAGTACTCCCTTTGTTGTGTGACATCTTGACACATTCTGTCAACTAAGTCTCACATTCCAATTTTCATTTTTCTATATTCAAATCATTATATGAAGTCACCGATTTCAAAACTGGTTGGTATTGCAATTATTTAAGCAACTGTTCAAAATTAACATATGGGTCTCACATGGTAAGAGCAGTCAAAAAATACTCAAGCATAGCCTCTTTTAATCAGGGTGTACTTACACCTCAGCAATTCTGCATTACTTCAACAAAATTTGACATCCACCACTGCCCTCCTTTTCTCCTCTATATCTGGCCCTCTCCTTCAGGAGGGTGCAGTTATTGCTGCTTTGCTCGCTCTCTCTCTCCCCTGCCATCTTGGCTTTCCTCACTCAGGTTGGTGCTGCAGCCCACCTTGGCTGAACACACAGCAGTACCAGTACTACCTCTTGCAACAGCTCCACAGCACTTCCCCTGCTGCTGGGTATCAGGTAGAGCAAACCAAAACATAGGGGAATGTACAAGTTGCACTATTGCTATTCATCAGCTTTCCAACTATCAGTCTCTTCCTCCTAATTAACTGTAGGTTAGGGGGGTACTCATGACAGCAGTGGTGCCATTGCTCTACAACCACCCTGCACACAGGACAAGGATACTCCACACCTACATGTTTGCAATAGCCAAAGCTTTAGGTGAGCAGGAACGTTGTAGCAAGCAACAGCAAATACACTAAGGTTTCTCCAGGCTCTCTTAGGAGTAAGGTCTCCCCTTCACTGCACCACCTTTCCAGCAGCGTAGAGAGGTAAGCATAAATTCTTTTATCAGTCTCTACAGCTGCTAACTTGGACTTCAACATAAGCTTTGCTAATTGCTTCAGATGCATTTTTAAAATTTACACCAACATTTCTTCAAGACTGTGCTGAAATTCTGTGAAAAACACTTCCAGATCACATTTAAGTGGAAACTTCCATCTGCAAAAAGGCACATCAGCTCACCCCAGTTTTGCTTTGTTCCGAACCTTCTCTCCCCCCACTCTCCCCAAGGCCTCTTCCTGCAGTTTTCCCTGAAATAGTGTCTGCATAGAGTTACAATGCTTTGACTTTTAGAAGCTTTCATCAGAACACTTTCCTGAAATATCTGAATTTAATGTAACAAAGCACCAGGTACAATTATAGCTTGAAAAAATGAGATAGAAACTTCTACTGGTATGAACAATCGACAGGATCCCACTATTGTGCTGATTCCCACTATTATGGTGACAATTTCCAGTAAGCAAGTCCATAACGTTCTCTTGCAGGAACCTTTAAATCTGATGGACATGGTCTTCAGGCACATGGCTGCCAAGTACATCAGGCAACCACGACATATGGAAGTGGAGCTTCCCGAATGGTGACTGCAATTTCGTTAGCTTTTCAGAAGGTAAAATTTTGTGACTGTAACTGGTATGAAACATGTTTAGTATGTGTGCAATTTCTTCCAATGCTCCAGTGAGTGCAGCTGTTATACTGATTAACAAAATACTAATAAAAGCAATTATCATTGATCAGTTACACTGGTTTAATTTTGACTGTGACTTTACTATGTGAGCACACTCTATACTTAAAAGTACAATGCAACTCAAAAGCCACACGTAAGTCAGACCAACTGGATACCCATCCTGTTTTCCAGACTGACTTACTCACAAGCACTGCCATCAACCACTGAAAATGTTAGTTAACAAACAAGTTAAGGTGTTCCCTTATCTACGAAATACCATTGTGATGCATCACTGCAGTTACAAAAGCGTTTTTATACCATTTTTATGAAATCAGATGTGTTTGTACTATTTGCATGGAAATTTTGCAGAAGTGTCTCATGGAGAGTAGTTCTAGTTTAGTGGCTTTTCTACTGCCTATGTTCTAGTCCATGTTTTTGTTCACAGTTCTATCCTATAGGATTCTGAGTTCCTTTGTAATTAATTACAAACAAGCCAAGCAGCAAAGCCTCTGTATGTAAGTGCCTAAGATAGTAGTAATTACATTTTAGACTTGACAAGAACACAAGGCTTTGGGCAAAAAATTAGTTACAGGATGTGGCTCTACTCCCATGTTTTGACAAGGAATTGTTTTACTTGCACATCCTTATTTTACCTCTTCTCTCATCTCTACATTAAATTTAGTTGGAAACTACCAGTTAGGACTGTTTGTGACTTGTGGTGCCATCCCATCTTCAGCTTTGCAGCACATGGGAATGAAATGCATCGTTTATCTAACAACCTGTAGCTGAAGCACACAAAAGGTAGTATTATAGTGCCACACAGCAGAGATTAAACCCCAATGAAACCAGCAGACTTAAAGAGAAACACAACTCTGTTACTGAAACAATACTGCATGTCAGTACACTCAGAACTGCAATTCTGAAACAGCAGCCATTTCGAATTCAGAGTAAATGAAATCCCGAAACTATACTTACGTTCTTCCAACCCAATAAAATGCATTTAACTGCAGAACCTTATTGAGTATCAAGGACATCCACTTGAGAAGCATCCTTATCTCCCCAGGAACGGAGATGAAATGATGAGTAAACCCTGCAGCCCTGTAGATCTGCCATCAACTTTATTACTCTAAAGATAGAAAATACTTTCATGCACTGAAGATTACTCTGCAACCTGACTAAGAGCAACAGTACCATCAAGAACTTTTCTGGAGATCCCATGATGTTGCTGCTTGCCAATTACACACAAGTTACAGCTCTATCAAAAGGCAGTCAGCTTCTGACCTCAAGCTAACTGTAGTTAGTGCTTTCCTTTCTCTCCATTGAGCTAGATAGAGTCCACAAGGATTGCTAGATCCACCACACTTCTGAAATACAGAGTGTGTCAGTGTCAAACAATTTTTGTCAGCAATTCAAGTTCAATATCCTAGACAAATGTTACTGGACTTACAGCAGCACAGTACCTTGATTTACTGGGCTACACTATCATAAAGCAAATTACTGAGGCATCTGAAGAAATTCCCTAAAGAAACTGAACATCCAAGAGGCCACTGCTTCATAATTATAGTTAGGAAGGCAGCCTTTCATACTCAACTGCCAGTGAAATTGGAGAACCAGACCCACACCCTTGTCATAGCACTTTAAGGTACATAAATGCACACAAACCCTCCCCTCAAAGCAAGCCCCTTTATTTCCTCCTTCATCTCCCATGACGCAGAATACAGCATTTCAGCCTGAAGCATTTCCACCACTGGCAAAACCATGTTTCTTTCAGTCAAGAAGACCCAACTGTTTTGCCATTACGAATACATCATTCTTTAACAGTTACTCTGAGTATCAACCATGAAAAAATTCACTAGGGACAAGGTTCTAGGAAGCAAGGTACTTTGGAGTATTTAATAAATGACACTTTAAGCCTGTACAATGCAACAACATTGAACTCTTCCGTGTTTTTTTTGCCAATTTAAGAAACAGCTAATGAGTCAATGCCATTTGATTAAAAAACATGCATACGCCCTGGGGGAAGTTCAAAGCGTTAGGAAGTTAAAAAGCACATACCCACTGATAAAGCATACACTGGACCACAAGGCAAAGTCCTACCAGTTCTTCCACAGAAGTTCTTAAAATTTTGTCCCTTCACAACAAATCTGTAGTGTCTAAACTTGTCTGTGACCTTAGTTAAATTCATTTGCATATTCAGACATTTGTTATAGAAAGAATCTTAAGATGGTCCCAGTCTAAGTTGACTCCCACTGTTGTGTCCTTCTGTAAGTAATCTGGTTGCCAGTCAAGGGTTTTCTACTGGGAGACATTCAGAAACAGGTCAAGTATCACAATGTTTATTGATAGATACAAGTATATAAAATCAGGGCATGAACATGTCTTGATAAATTAAGTAGGTTTAATTTCAGTACTATAGAGGGGCCAATTCAAATTTCTCACCATGTCATGTTTCACACCCACGAAAACCTCTTCCAAAGGGCATTAAATCATCTTTTCAGCTGATCAGTTCTGTGCAAGTAAAACATTTCTTTTTAGAAGACTTGTGCACTTGCCCAGGCTCAAGGATATTAAAACCTAGCACATAAAGCCCATTACTAGAGGTAGAAATACAGGCAATATACTATTACGGCAACAACCATCGATTACAGTTAAGGATTCTCTGTAACAACCAAATGGATAATCAAATATTGCAACAACTCAAGTATTACACTGAGCAAAGTGCATTTCTACAGTATTCAGTGTTGCTATTCAGTTTTCTAACTTAAAAACAGCCTATGATAACTGGCAGCAATGAAGACCCTTGCAACAGACTGCTTCTGCTCGAGAACTTATGATGTAATTATTGCATGCTGCTAATACACTGTTACCTAAACATTAAAGATACTCTAAAATATTTTTATTGTAGACTATTAAGACATACTACAAAAACCTTTTGCAGAGGATATCCTATTGACATACATCTGCTTTAAATATTGTGAAACATTACAGCGGAATGAATTTTCGCAGTGGTTAGGTCAAATGCAGTTACATCATAGCAACAGTATGTTTGCACAATTTAAGGCTTTGGCTGGTTCTTTAGTCAGCTTCTTCTTCAGATTCTTCTTCTTCAGCAGTTTCCAACCAGGTTAACCATTGGTTTACCTACAAAGAATTAGGGAACAAAAATTAAATCCTCACTATGTACATTGGTAAAACACTGCTTCCCCCCCTCAACTAATTTTAAAAACCTTTCAGCCACTTGCACTAAATGCAGGCCTCTGGTAAAATAAAAGAAGATGGAAGTTCATTTCTTGTCACTCCTTCCTAGTAGGACACTCCATTAAGTTTCTACATATTAACACATCTTAAGTACTTTGACAGCGTACAGACAAATCTCTACTTCAACATTAGCAAATATACCTGGAATAAAGCTTTGCCTTTCCCTGGAAACTCTTGAGTAATATCTTCTTTCCATGCCAAGAAGGCTTCTTCTTCAATGATCTCCATGTCATAGAAATGAACAAAGAAGCGCAGTAACATGCCTATGGAAGTAAATTCGAATTCTGTTAGCTTTATAACCTTCTGAACAGCTTAACCAACTCAAAGAAAAGCAGCAACAATCCAGAAAGCCATACAGACACAAGCAAGCAGACATACATTAAATCTTGGCAATATCTGATGCACACACCTTTTGGAAAGTTATTGTTGTAGCAGTGCACCTGGAGCGCATACAAAGCGCTCACTTGCAGATCAACATGGTCATGGAGGAACTTCTGCATTACTGGCTTGAAGGAAAGAAGCAGTTGTTTTTCCTGCTCTAGCTGCTCTTTAGATGGAGCAGATGAAGAATCCGATTCGTCACTAGGTGGGTTCACTTCACTAGAAATATACTGCAAGAAACTGAATAAAAAGAAGTTCCTTAAACCAAGACATAACATCTAGACAATGTTCTGAAACAGCAAGTACGCTCAGATTTAGTCTGCTATTACTAAAAATACCCTTCTACTTGTATCAGCGCATACACAGTGGACTAGTTTGGTGCATACACAGTGGACTAGCACCATAGAAATCCTAGCTCTGCTTCCCTTATGGCTCTAGCATTTTGGAAAAACATGCTAGTCTAGACTTCTCCTTCCTAAGGAAAGGCTACAACAACTTCACACTGATGCAAAACTGGAGATTTGCTTTCTGTATCAAATGCAATGGCTGTTCAATACAGGGGAGGTTCACTCAGACTTGTTTATCTTCCTGTGTACTAAATGTTTTTCTGCAGAGCTACATGTCAGCCTTTAGAGATCTAAGTGATTTACTGAACTACATCAAAACAGCATCTCACCTGGTCATCAATATATTCACAAATCCCTTATCTACATGAAGTTTGGGTGAAATGTTATCTTTAATCCACTTATAGATGGCTTGAGGGGACGGATCCGATTTTATTTGCTTTAGCAGTTCCTTCTCCAGTTTCAGAAGCGGGAACAAGAAACTAAGCCCCTTCCCTTCTAAGATCTCCAGCATGCGGTCCTTGTTCTGGTCAATTTCTGACAAGTAAACAAGACAGACACACTTAGTTCAAGTGCTAACCAAAAGATACACTCAATGGGTCATGGGTTTAACAACCTATTAAGAAGCACAACTCCTAACAATTATGACACTATCATTATACTGAGTTATACTGAGTATATGCATCATACTGAGTATCAAAGTTACTTAATTTTGTATATTATTTCACTCTGGTGTAAAAACCTAGTGAAAAACCATCTAGCATACTCATCAATACGAGGTGTCAGAAGAGCCATGTGGTAACCCTTACCTGGTAACATTTTCTGCATATTCACTTTGCTTTGTTGGAACAATTCTGTTAGCCATTCACGATCTTGTAACTTCGCTAACTGCTGAAGGCAAAGCAGGAACAGAGGGAAATGGGTGCCACTTTCCAATGGTTGAGCCAGTTCGGAAATGCTCACCAGTTCTGAAATAATGGCACGAGCTGCAAACTGTGCTAAGTAGGATTTCACCAGTGGGATGTCCACCTCCAGTTTGGGGCACTGGTCCAATACATTCAGGAAAGCCTAAGAAACAGTACAAACACACGCTGAAATTCTGAAGTAATTCTGTCCTTGTGCACAGTAATACCCTTATGACACAGCAGTTTTATGCTTCTCTTCTGCACTGAGTGACTTGCCAAGTAGTCTCCCTTCCCAGCTCCTGAAGTCCTGTACTACAGATTTCTTCCTTTCATCATTTCTTATGCCCCTCATAGGTTTGTATGTTATGTCACCTCTCAGAACTTCAAAGAACTTGCATACTGCTTTTATGCAAGCCAAGCACCACAAACAGCCAAGCACAAGGACTGTGAGCCTACAAAACCACATTACCTGCATAAAGTTGTCACTTGTGGCTATTCCCTCCTGCTTGAGCAAGCTTATCAGTGTACTTGCTTTCTCTTTGTCTTCATCTGATCTATCTAGGGACTGAATGATTACTTTGCTCAACATCTCAGGAATGAAGTGTTTTGGAGCCCTCATTTCTCTCACAGTACTGACAGCATCATTAGCATTTCCATTGTTCAGATACTCAGTCACAACAGCTTCCTAGAAAAAAGGAGTATAGTTAAACCTTCATTTCTACAGGCATACATATGCAAAGCTTAAAAAAAAGCACCACTACCTACTTAACTTACAGTTTGTTTAAGTAGCTCTTCTTTAGAAGGAGGTGGTTTCTTGGTGGTCTTTGCAGGCTTTTCTTGTATAAGTGGGGGATTTGTTTTAAGACCAAGTTGAGGAGGCTGAAAAAAGATAGAACTTGTTTCTCTGCAGTACATCTACCCACATTTATATAAAGTTTAGGAATGCTAACTTAAGTTTTAAATGTGTGAAACGACTAAATATAGCCATCAGTATTAAGTAATTTTTACATTTACCTGTCCCAAAGGCGGAGTCTGAGTGCGTGGTGGTTGAGCACTGGGAGGAATCATAGTTATCTGGGGCTGAAGCTTTGGCACTTGGCTTTTATTCATTGGAAAAGACTGAGCAGGTCTCAGGCTAATCTGTAAACAGGCAAGTCAGAGAAAACCTCAAACTGTTTTCATTATTCTGGCTAAGAATATACAGCCATGGACAAAATACCAACTGAACACACTGAAGCATGACTTTTTCATTTCTACAATGTTAACACTTTGATACAGATTAAGCCTCATGTACTCACTTCCCCCAAAAGCACAACTTCATTTGTGTGCTTGGTGGAAGTTACTAGTATTTAGTTCCACTGGTGTAATCTGGCATTGCTACTTTCAGATGCAGTATGTTAGAGACCCAAAAAACACATTTGCTGATGTACTTAACAGCAAACATAAACACTCTACCAATTGCTCAGAAATCAGGATACAAGTCTGGTTAACACTCAAAATAACAATGCTGTTTACTATGCATTCGGCATTTTGCATATTAACCAGTCCTAAAAAAACAAAACAAGAAAAATTTAGTCTGGTCCAGCATTTCAGGATTTATGAAGTTTAGGATTTTGTTAAGTTTTAATTGTATGTGTTGTTCACAGTATGATGAGTGGGAACTGATGTCAAAGTACTGTTCCTGGGGAGATGGGGAAGGAAGGCACACCCCAAGAAATTGCCCTCATATCTCAGTCTTGCTCATAGGACGCTGGATACCACCAGGAAAGTGAGGGGTAAGGCGAAAGAGAAAGGGACAAAGGAGGAGGAAGAGGAGGAAGAGAAGGAGAAAGAGCTCCAGCATTAGTCCTCGTAATAACGCGTCTTGCTATAATCATTGGGCAATATTGAAAATAACCTTTAAGTAATGTAGTCATGTCATGTACCTCATCTGCATTAAGCTGTCCTTTCTTAGAAAACCGAGGTGGCATATCCTTCGACTGTCCTTGTTGCTGGGATAAGAGTCCCTGATTCTGGTTATGGTAGAGCTGGCTTTGCCCCTATTTCAGAAAGGGAAATATAGAGAAAGAAGTGCAGATGATGGAGTGGCGTACATCATATGGTAAGTAGTACCAGAGGGACCAGAGGCACAAAGATTCTACCTGCCAGGAAGGGAGAAAGAAGGAGCAGGGGTGGTGGGAGAGTAGCATCTATCCCTAAAAACATGGCTATCTTATTCAAAACACACCTTTCTGACCCACCAAAGGAACATGCACCTTTTCTTGCGGGGGTGGGGTGGGGGGTGGGGG
>JANRGW010055051.1:0-25498 GCA_024733675.1 Psilopsiagon aymara | reverse complement strand
CCCCGCAAGAGGATACTGCCTCCCCCCCCCCCCCCCCCAAAGTCAATCCTATTCAATATTTATACTCCTGCCACCACTCTTTAATTTAGTTTGGCATTTCATGTGCATAGAAGGCTGGTCAGTTTTCTAAAATTATTTGCTTATCTATCATTCTTTTGTACCTGAGCGACGGAACCTGACAAAAGATCAGGGCTCCATTATTCCAGGACTATAAACTAGCTGTACTAGAATCAGCCACTGTCCTTAAAAAGTCTCAGATTTTAAACATGAAACAGATATAGGTGTAGAAAGCACTTTCATCTCCTGATCTCAGAAAGTGAACTGACACACAAGGAAAATAAACACGTTTCCCAAAACAATGGAAGAACCTGAAAGCAAAGACTGGTATTGAATTCAGGTTTTCTGAAAATTATTTCAGTCCTGAAAATCTAAAAAGACTAAATTGAGATAAATATGAGCACTAGAGTTATTCAGAAGGAACTCATTAAAGCAGCTGGCTAAGTTTCAATTATTTCAGCAAATTTGATTAATTCATGATGAGACTTTGACAAAAAAGCTGTCATCTTAGTAACTTTTAGGCCAAAATGTACAGGAATTCTTGCAATCCAGCACACGCCTGAACCACTATATCTAAGCTGCAAACACTGAGTAATAAATGTGTTCGCACAATTCTGGACCAGGAAAAGCACACTGAATCCCTACTTAAACAGAGACGATTTCTCCCTGAGTAAAGCCTACAGGATTTTACCCATCCTTCCACAACAAAGCAGGATCAAAGCCACTTACACTTCTCCTGCATTTATAGACTGTATTTATATCTGCAGTGATAGTAGTAACTCCTCAAACCCTGCAGGTAACCTGCCCTAATGTTTAACCACCCACAAAGCAATTGAGACTTCTTAATGCATAACCTAAAGTTCCCTCATACTGCTTTGACTGTTTCTGCGTGTTCTACCTTTCATGACATAAAGAACTGCTAGATCCATCTCTCTCTGAGGACTCCGGTACTGCATACGGTTGGTTTCTGGGCTGCAAGCACACACTGAAGCCGGCTCATGTTCATTTTCTCATCAACCAACACCCCAAGTCTTTCTCCACAGGGCTGCTCTGAATCTCTTCTCTGCCCAACCTGTAGCTGTGCCTGGGATTGCTCTCACCCAGGTGTAGGACTTTGCACTTGGCATGGTTAAACTTCATCAGGTTGGCATCAGCCCACCCCACAAGTGTGTCTTGCATTCTTGACTGAGACTCTTACATAGCTCCATCTCTGTTGATGTTCTTGAACATGACTCCCATTCCTTGAATTCCACCAGTTTGGTAACGCTGGTCCATGTGTGTCCTCTGCCTCTAATCACTCTGTTGCCCTTTATGAAGACAACTTCGAGAAGCCACAAGCACAACATTATTTTCCGAAGACAACTTCGAGAAGCCACAAGCACAACATTATTTTCAGTGCTGAGATTCCATTTTAGCTCCACTGATGAGGGAAAACACAAAAGTCCTCATTCAGGTTTTGGATTTCCTTTAGTGCCCCTTTTTATTTTTTGGATGTGGCTTCTCTAAAGATCCTGTTTACGTCAATGATTTTCATAGTTCTAAAGCTCAAGCTGTGTAGGATTCAGTCTCCAAGTTACAAGTATTTTGGGGCAGGAACTGCAGTCACTTCTGTGCACTGGATGGTGTTGTGTAAGTGTTGGTGCTCTATAAACCAGAGCAAGGAGAGCTAATTTTCTCCTTCAAAGGAATTAATCTGTTTGTAGGAAATTGTTTAGGTTATTTGCATTACCAGAAGTTTGAAATTCTCTCATTAGTAGAAATTCCTTCAATTTTAAACACAGTTCTTTGTATGAAACATGCCAAGTCAACAAAAAAGGATCAGGGAGAAAGAAATTTGTTAGCCAGGATGCAGAAGATATGTAGTTATGCTTCAGCCTTCTGAGATGAAGGGAGCAACTTCTGTTGGCTCTGTCATGCACATAATCAAATTGTCTCAGCAGAGGCACCTCTGCAACACACAGGGAGATTGTATTAAAATGGCTCAAGAATGGTGCTTTGAAGTCCTTATAGGCTGGGAGTTTGAAGGCCCACTGGTTTGCTCAGCAAAGCGTTTCAGCTTGCTGAACATGACCAAAGTGCTGTGGTGCATGACTAGACTGGGGTCTTGGAATAGAGCAAAACGAGAAGACAGGTCCTCTGTTGCTGTCCCTCATTGATATGACAGTGAATGACTTTTTCCCAGTCAGATGGCTCTGGATCTGCTGGATGGTTTCCATGGAGTGCTGTATGGGCATGGATTATAAATCTGTCTTTCCTTTGACACTGGATTCAGTTCTAAGTTATCTTTCATGTGCACTACTTAGTAATCAGACTTGTGTCCTTTGACTGGTTTCAAAATTTCTCATTCCAAATGGCCAGTGTTTACGAGGCAGGGCAGTGTGTATTTGTCTCTTCTTACTCCATGGATTGCATAGACTAAGTCTGGTCCATTATAGGAAATCTTGCTTCAGAAACGCACAGATTACTTTTGCTGCAGCTTTTCTCTCCCCTGTTGATTCCTTGCACACCTATCCAAGAGCAGCCCGCATCTTGTCAGACACACCAATATTATCCCTGTTCCATAAGTTGCCAAGCAGGAAAAAAGTCCAGTGTTTGAAATTATTTATTAAGCCCCAGCATATAGCTGAAAATAAGCACTGATGTGACACTACTGACATGCAAAATATCAGAGGCAACCACTTGACTGCTCTCGGAGGGAGACTGGCAGCAGTCTTGAAAAGCTGTAAATTATCTCTGAAATAAGTCATCAGCTGATGGAAAACTGTTGCTTTTCCGTATCCTTGGCAATCTCACCCCCAGATTCTTCCTTTCCCCTCAATGATGACAGTTGGTTTTACTGGTTTCTGTCCCTTTCTCCACTGCAGCTGAGGGCCTCGTTACTGCTTGACTCAGTCAGCTGCCTGTAAATATGGCTGTGATTGAGAGTATGGAAACATGAGGGCACCAGCCTCCAGCAGCTTATAGAAGTCCACAAGTGGCATTTATCGAGCCTTGTCACTGTCTTTAGCAATACAACCGTCTCTCTGCTAACTTCTTCTAATTACGCCATTTCTGTCAAATAGCAGGGAAAATGAACAGATGATGGAGTAGAAACATAATGTCATTCATTGTGCATTGCAGTTCAGTGTCCCACTGAAGTATTTGTGAGAAAGCATCTTTGTTTTCTTTTCAGCAAACCCCTGTGAGCTCCACTGTCGCCCAATAGATGGCAATTTTTCAGAAAAGATGCTTGATGCAGTCACGGATGGTACTCCTTGCTTTGAAGGAAGGCACAGCCGAGATATCTGTATTAATGGCATGTGTAAGGTATTGGGTATGTTTGCATGTTTCTTTCTCTACAATTTTATTTTATAAAGTTTTGGGAAAACTTTTTATGGGCAAATTAAGATTTTTTTTTTTGAGGAATGGGGCCAAGTACTCCATTTTACCACATTCTTAATGATCATGGAAACGAGTTTGTAGAAACAGCTTTTCCAAGTAGACATGAGAGTTGTTTCCATCCTTTTTAATTAATCCATTAAACCTGAGTGCTCATTACTGCTGGTACATTTTAATGCCTGTCTTCTTCCATTATTCTAAAACATCAGTGTAAGAAAATCTGTTTCTATGGAACGGTTTCACAAAGGTTTGTAGCGTTAAGGTTCTTCTTGGTGTTACCACTCCCTGTGGTTTTGTTATGAAAATGCAGTTTAACATTGCACATTATGTAGGAATTCTGAACTGATTTGTTACAGTAAAAATTAGTTTAGTTTACAATAATAAATTGAATAATGTCTTACAATGAAATAACAGGAAACACAGAGTATATAGTTCAGAAGTGAAGAATGAACATTCTCTGTATATTCTGCATCTTGATAGTAGGTGTTTAGGATGATGTTTGTATGTGGCATTTGAAGGTGTGTTCTTGTAAATGCTATAATACCCACAGTCCTAATTTAATGAATTTGGTTTTAGTGAACTTGTCATAAATCAAATGAGTACTTTACTTGTAGGGGATGTATTTACAGCAGTTTCTTTCTTCAAACTGGGGATTTGCATGCCGTACCCCTTGAAGCCTGATAGCTTTTTTGCTTTTAACATCTTTGGAAACAAAAGCAGGACTTTGTGCCTTGAGGAAACTGTATTAGCTTACTGTAGGGAGCTTCAGATTGTATGTCTTAAGTCACTGTATCGTATGAAAATGCAACTAGATGGGACTTCAAGAAGTAATGTCGTAGCTCTTTAGAGAATCATGTTCCTTTTTTGACATTTTCTGCATTATTTTCTTGAAGACTTCTAGTGATGGAAACTGCATTTTTAAATAGGTTATTGGTATAACCTCTCTGAAGCCTTTCTATTTTGGTAGAATGCCAGTGCCTTAAGAGAGCAGCAATAAAAGATTTGTTTTAAGCTTTCCTGGCAGGATATGGATTTGTGAAAGGTGCTTACCAAGACCCTGCTCAAATTCACAGTGAGGATCTGCTTGACGTTGCTGAGACAGGATGGGCCTTTTAAGTATCATGGTGAAAGACCTGACCTGGACTTGAACAGTTCAAGACAGGTGGAAACACGTCATTAGCAGACTGAAACGTGTAATAAATGCTGCATACAATATCTGTGCTTTTGACCTTGGAAGAGTCCAAGTGCTACACTCATGTGTCTGTCATTGTGATGTTGCACTTCTGTTTTCTGATTTTCAGCCCAAGTGGACTGGGATCACTCTGGTAATTTTAGTTTTCATATGTTTTCTGTATTAAACCTTGCCTGTGACAGTCAAATTTATGCCTGTTAGAGATAGCAAAATTTAATCAGAAGAGATAAATCAGAGAAAGCTAATTCTAATTGTCATTTTGTAGGTATTAGATATACTTTAGCATTAATAGCTTTGGGGACTCAAAGCCTTTCTAAAAAATTCATCCAAGGTGCTGGTGCTACCATAAATACAGTTTTAACATCATTTCACATATTGATTGCTGCTTCATGTCTTATGACAAACAGATTTAACTGGAGTCAGAATCATGGAGTGAACAGTACAGTCATTCAGCTGCCACAAATGAGACCAAATCATGAGTGTAACCCAAATAGCTCACATTTCTGGAAGACACTGTGCTTTTATCTGAAATAAGTACCCAATATAACACTTGAGGAGAAGCATTTTCAAGTATCTCTGTGTAATTCACTAGCATTTTAGTCCAGCTAGTTAAACACAATACATACTTTACAAGTCACGGTGAATAAATCTGGAAATGCATTTAATATGATTACTCTGGTACGTCATTCTTGTGCTCCAATAGCAACGTGTTGTTAGTGATGTGAAAAAGGAGCTCACAAACATTAGTGGCAATGTCTATTAAAGTGCTGTTCTGACTTCCAGTACTGTATCTCACAAAATCACATTTCTTTATAGAGCTAAAACAATGCTTCACTTAGGTCTGAAATTGAGCAAAAGATTAAAATGGTGACATGTTGTACATTAGATCTGCTCTTCATATAGCTTACATGTGTTTGGTGTGCAAAGTAGCTATTTTTTAACAGCTGAGTTCAGAGTTTTCTTAGTAGATGTGTCAAGATATATTCAAACAATAATTTGATCTCCTAAATTCAGCTGTTTTCAATCCGATTTTGTAGTTTGCCGTGGTTGTGTTCAAAGGAATCATAAAAATTGTCTTATCTTTATGGCTAAATGTGAATTGAGATGCCTCATTTTAGCTACCTGGAGTGTACTGGATGCTTTCCTAGACACCTTGGCAAAACCATAATGTGCCTCTTCAAGTGGGAAATAAGTACAGACAGACACTTGTGCAGACCCACTTGGTCCTTACAATTTGTTCAGTATTTGGGTCCTAATCTTTTAGAAGTTCTGCCTATGCCTTAGTTCAAAAGGAAGCCGTATCAGCCAGGAGTTATTGGTATGGTATTCCTTTAGAACTTGCCTCATCAATTCAAAGACAAGCTAGAAATATTAACTCATTGAAGGTCTGGCACATACAATACCTGGGTCTTCTCTCAGCTTTGTGCTTACACAGAGGAGGATTTGCCTAACAGTGCAATGCTGTTAAATCAGTCAGTGCTGCAGCCAGTGGCTGCGAAGTGGCATCTCAAATCTACATTCCTTCAGTTATAAACATGTTTTGTTCCAAGTGGAGCAGTTAATAAAGAGATGAGAGATGGAGTCCCCTTAATCTTTTTACTGTATTTGAACATAGCCTTCCCTTCTTTCAGGTATCTGCTTAGACCCCATCCTGTCATGATGTCTGACTTACAAACAGCCTTGAGTGGAGAGAGTCAACAAGATCTGTCAGTAATTTAATCTAAAATCATCAAGATATACCATGAGTAGTTTGCTATTTAATCATACTCCTCTATACTCATTGTTTGAGTGTCACTTTTCCCCTTAATTTAGAAGATCTTTAAAGCACACATCCTATCTTCCTGTGTTTTAAATTGTACATCCCAAGTGCACTTTAGTTCTTACAAGAGGGGTCCATTGCTTCCCCAGTGTTAATGAGCAAAGATACTGCCATCAGAGTATGTTGCTTGAGCGTGGATGTATACATGACTGAGGAGTCTGATTAAATTAAAACCATAGCATCATCTGAAACTGGAGACGTAAGTGGTATATGCTCTGAGAATGGGCAGACACTGTGGGCGGAGGTCCTGGCATCTCTGCTGTTTCTAGCAAGCATTCGTTTTCCAAACAGAATTTTAATAGGCTTTAATGACCTTCAGTCATGCAGATCTGTGAGCTGCTCTCTGTGGTAATTCACAATTGTTATGTTGAGAGACTAACATTGTGTTGGAGAGCTACACAGCTGTGTAGTACTAGAGAGGAAAATGTGTTGCTGTCTTTTTCTTTTGCTGAAAGGCAGATTGCACATCTCACATTTTTTGTAGTAGCTTTACTATCTGTCACTACGATCTGTCGCCTTATCTCACTGCTAGCACAACAGGACATTGATTCAGACCCATGTAGACAAATTATAAGAGAAATAGACGCATCAGGACACATTTCTCCCCATTTAAGGCAATGCTTTGGCCAACATAAAATAAACATGATTTCTTTGGAGACGAGTGGGGGAAACAGACTGAAGGAAGAGCTTAAAAGCTCAGTATAGCATCCCTATAACTTTGATAATTCAAGCAGTGCACCCCAGCTGTACCATTCAGCAGCAGCGAAGGCTTTCTGTTTCTGCCCCCATCTATCAATCTGACACAAAACTCTCTCCGTCTGGGAGTGGCAAAAGGGTAATAGCTCTGACGGTTTTTAATCTTACTCGCTACGCAGCAGGAAGGAAATTGTTTCTCTTTCCTGTAATGCAGCAAGGCAATTCAAGTCATTATTTCTGCCTCCACACTGTGTGCCGGGCCCAGAAATAAATCCAGTCTCAAGTCCAAAGGGCTCTTGGTGAATGGGGCAATGGAAAGGGCTGCATGGAAGGGTGCTGATTTGCACTGCGCCTGCTATAGCACACAGTGGTTGCTGTAGCACAGCATGTTTCACTGGCAGAGGGTGCACAAGGAAGTACATGCACCCTGTGTACAAATAGATAAGAAATACGTGCACAAATATTTGAAAGATTTAGAGCCTAATTGCTGCTATTTTTTGACTTTTTTATAACCTGCATTATTGCTTTTAACAGGCAATTTGGCATGAAAGTTGAGGCACCTGATTATTTAAAGCAGTTTTAGAAAATATGTCTACTGCATATACAGAAGAATCGAAAGAATGGGGAAAGCAAATAAAAGGGCGAAGGGAATATTTAGAAATGAATGAATGACAGAAGTAATATGATACTCATTGGAGCAGGAAAGTAAAACTGCTCCAGTGGAAATTAAAGTTTGTGTAAATGTATTTAGAATGAATGACTCCTGTTTAGTCTGACGCATCAGAATATACACTTTGTGATGTTTATTAAAGGCCTTGTAAAATGAGGCCCTGTTGCTAGCTCTGAAGGTCAGTGCACTACCAGTAGCACTCCAGAGCTAGGGAATAAAATGAAGGCTTTATTTACTCTCACACAGTAGATTGTCTGCCTTGCCCCAGTTGTCTGCAGTGCCACCATGTGTAGGTAAGACTGAACTCTGATCAGGTACAAACTGTTTCATATGGCAGAGAAGAAACAAAACATGGTTAGAACTGGAAGGGACAAAGAATTCCCTTCATGTCATAGAGGTGCCATATTTTGATGCCTTGAATCTAGAGAAAACTTGGGCTGATTCTGAGATGATACGGAGTATGGCCCATGCAAAGATGTTAGTTAGCACCCCAAAGACAGGAAACTTATGGTTCTGTGGACCTGCCACCCCACCCCACTTGCTTGTGCCAGTCATTTGGGACTAATTGGTTCAGCGTTTTGGGGATTTTTACACTATGTGGCACCCACAAGGCAAATACATTCAGTGATGTTCCTTTCAAAATATCTGATTGGCAGTGGGAACCAGATAAATTATTTCTGCGTGCAGCCACTCGAACAAGCATGAACAGTAAAGATGAACAGAAACCTCATCAATAGCACTCATTTTCTACCCAAAAATTCTAATCTGGTAAAATGTCTATTATTTGAAGATGTCATTTTTTTAAAAGTTCAAAAGAGAAGCTCCAAAACACTCATTAATAATATTTTAGAGTAGCAAAACATGAAGTGCAAGGGTTCCATTCCCAGATTTTCATCAACTTTCTGTTTAATAGTGAATATGTGGATAGAATGGAACATAAACTTGAACTTTCAGGACTCTCTAGGGAGGCTAGTTACTTGTCTGGTCTAATAACAAACCTGACGATAATGACTTTAGTCACTGTTTGTAGATTATTAACAAATGTACTGGTAGTAAGTACACTGCAGAATGCATCTCTTTAAGAAAATAGCTACACACTTCTTTAAATTCTCAGCAAGTGTTAAATATAAACTGCGGTGCATCTGTAGATAGCAGGTGAAGAGTCAGATCTGAACTCTTGGCAAGATAAAGAAACATCCTGCACTTATCACAGTGGTGTCTGTGTACTTTGAATACTTCATTAAAACCATCCTTGGTTGAATAGCTACATGTTTGGAGTCAAAAATGTAGCTACGTTCTTAATGTGTGCTTATCTCTGTAACATTCTGTGCTGCCTGTAAACGTGGTCCTTGGTGCTGAGATGTGTCTGTGTGAAAAACATTACAAAACTTCCCTGGTTTTGAAAGTAGCCTTCTCTGAAAGGAGAGAGAAGCTGAGGCTGATGCAGAGCCTTTTGGTGTGGCCATTGCTTTTCAGAGCGGGTATTAAAGGTGCTGGCTATTTGAATCCTATGTAAAAATGCAGCTGACATGGTTTAACACCACTTGTAATTTGAGGCCTTTACATGCTTCTAGTTTTGCAGCTTCTTTAGGTGCTCATGAAATCACTGACACATAGAGGAAAAGTTCAGGCTTTTCTCAAGCTGCAAATGACAGAAAAATATTAAGAGAAGTGCAGCAGCCTTTATACCTAGGTTAGTCTAATAGGTGGATTTTCCTGTTAGAAGCTTATAGAAGATTACACTAGCTGAGGTACTAAAGGTAAGATAAGATCCAAATCAAAAGGGAGGATACCCAGATTTTCATACATCATAAGGGTGTTAGACAAGTTGGCAGGCATTGCAATTGAAAGCTTATACTGAGAAAAATCAGCTGAGAAAACCTTTACATAGCATCAGACTTACAGGTATTCATGTAAAACACAAGATGGGTGATTTAGGCCTCCATATCTTAGATACTATTAACAACCATAAAGTGTTGGATATTAGGTTGTGTTCTGCAGTCTTGCTAGTTTTTAAAGAGAAGCAAAATACCACCCCAAAACCAAATGAAGGTATGGTTGAAGTTTAAAAACATTAGTGTACATAATTTTTTGTTTGGGCAAGGAGTTTTGTCCTGACTCGTTATGAATAAATTTTTCTCTACTTTCTCCCTGTAGCAAGCATGAACTAGAAAATCAGTCTTTATCAGAACTTTATTTTGACCCATTTTCCCATGCTGGCAAGCTGGAGATGCAGCTGTCCTGGGTATAAACGTTCACACCTGCTGAAGTTTCTCTTTGACAAATGGTTTGGCTGCAGTAGAGGTTCTGCGCTGTCTGACAGCCACAGAAGGCTGAGCAGTGATTTTGGTTCTTTTTACTGCATTGTATTCCTGGGAATTCATGGATGCTTCTATGACATAAGAAAGCAGGCACTAATTCTAGATGTATTGGCTGGTCCTAGATTTTGAGGCCATTTGGGTGACACATTTTCATCTCGAGTGACTGGTCAGTACTGTATGTTTCATGACTTGGTGGTGGATTGTTGCTTGTTTGATTTTCACTTTCATATAATACATGAGTTTGATCTAGATATAGCAATCTCTAGTATTAGTTTCTTTATATCGGATATATGCTCTTCTACAGGGTGGGTCCTCTTACTTTTTAGAGGAGCAGTGTAACCAAAGGCAGTGATACCTGAGCTTTGAATATTTCATGGTGGAGGCCACATTTATTCTGAAACTGCTTTTCCTTCTAGGCTGTTGGCTGCGATTATGAGATAAATTCCAGTGCAACTGAAGACCAGTGTGGAGTTTGCCTGGGAGATGGTTCTGCTTGTCATACAGTGAAGATGATGTTTAATCAAACTGAAGGATTTGGTAAAACGGGCTCTTTTAAACTCTTCAGTTGATGAAGTCATTTCTGTATATGAAAAGGTTGAAGTACTTCCCACAGCAAACTGAGTGATTGATTTGCGTAGGAAATTGTAGCTGGATGTTTCACAGTGAATGATCCCCCTGCCAGAAAACATCTGTGGTCTGTGCTTTTTAAGTTCACCTTGTATAATAATGTCAGAAACCAACAGGCCCTGCACACTTTACATAGATAATAATAAAACCCAAAATAGCACATATATTTACAAAATCAATGTAATTTACCACTTGGGAAATCTTGACCAAATCTCTGACAGTGTAAAGCACCAAGAAAATGCTGGGATGAGTGGTTTGGGGATTCATTTCTAAATGTCATAAATCTGATGCCATTTGCTGTAGTAACCATGCACCATCTCTTCCTCATGCAGAACTTTGCACTTCCAGTTGCTCTGAATTTTTCTGTGAGATGCCTCTGGCTTGAAAAGTAATTCCCTGCAGGGTTAAGGTGGTGTGAATCAGTACTTGGAGGACTGAACCTTTCTTTGTTGACAGTAGTGAGACATTCAGGCTTTCAATTACCTTGTAAGGTAACATGTGGATGAGTAGGAGCTGAAGGGTCAGAAGACTGGGAGACAAAAACTGAATGAGAGCCATGGCAGTGAGCTGAAGAGACAGCAGGACAAGCAGCTTAGCATGCAAAATGAGGACAGGGTGAAAGTGAGAAGACAGAGCACCAGAGAGTGTGTTCAGAGCAAGGTTTCTGGATGAAGAAAGAGGCTGTGCGGAGATGGGAAGTGTCAAGAGCACTAGTTCGTATCATGCTAGTAAGGAGGGAGAAACATGAGCAAGGGTTTGACTTTGAATTTCCGGTTTTGGAGGTTTTTTCAATAAAATAATTCTGATTTGCACAAATATGACCTATGCTAATAATTTAGAGCTGGTAAGATTTGATAAGGTTTTCCAAAGACTGGGGAAAAGCACTTAAAATATTTCAGGAGTTTTTCTGTATTGTGTACTTGGATTTGTTTTCCTATGCTCCGTATCCCACAGATGAACTGTGAAAATGGCCTGCAACCATGCTGCAGCACAGGTTATGTATATGTGTGTGACTTACAAAGGAAAATAGAGCTCCCTCTCCTCCAGTACTACAGAAATCCTCCAGTCTCTGACCTTCTGCTTCTGCTACTCTAAATTTCACTCTGCCTTTGGGGGTGTGTGGGTTCACCAAGGCTGCAGATGATGTGAAGCTTATTTTCTAATGACAGTTTTACTGAAAAGTAACACATGGAAGGATAAGTGGCTCTTACTTTATTTAAATTCATTTTGTGTTATACCTTCCCTTAGTTTTTCCTAGCCCCAGGATTCAATAAACCTCACTGACACTTACTGCTGAGGAATACTGAATGTTAAATGAAATTATTTCATTGCTTTCTTTAGAGTCAGTAAAAAATGGATTGATTTTGTGGATTCTTTCTCCTTCTACAGGCATTAACTCCAAAGCTGATGACATAAGGAAAAGTGTCAGGAAAGGCAGAGATTGGTTAGGGTTAGGTCAGCTTATAAGATAACATGGGTCTTGTTGATCTTCACAGGTGTTAAATCGAGAAAAGGAAGTGGTTTTATTCACAGTGTCTGGCTTCTTTTTGTGTCTGATAGGTACTGTGCTGTTCTGCCTTGCAGAACAGATTTATGGCAGAGTTTCTACTGAACAGTTCATGTAAATGTGAGGACTTCAGGCTCATAAATTCAGTATAGTTAACAAAACTGGACCAAACCATGCTTCCAGTCACTGGCCAGGAAAATTTGGAGAGTTTTACTGTGCTTAGTGGCACAGAGAGATTAAAAAAATCAAAGCTAGTGTATTTTGACTGAAAGCTTTACTCAAAACCTAAGTTCAGCAGCGTCCTTCTTGGGCCTGGTGCTGCAGCAGTGTGTATTCTGTCTGCAGGCAAAGTTGCCAGGTCAGGCTAATGATAAGCTAGAAAGGAGTTTAAATAATTCAGCCTTTCACTGCAGGGCAGGGTGATCAGTTTTACCTGAAGTTTTACCGCCTCGTGCTCAGAAAGAAAGGTTTAAAAATATATTTTATTATTACTTGTATTTTTTAAAAATCATTTGTCTTTCCCATGGGTGCAAAATGGGAATAGCAGTCAACGGGCTCCCAAAACAGCAAAAGGAATGGCAGAATAATCCGTGTAATGTGTTCCATTAGGGTTTCATGATAGAAAACAAATCAGAGGTCTAATGTGCACAAACGGTCTTGGCTGTTGGCACAAATATTAGCAAGTACCTGGGTTGCAGCTCATTTTCAGGAGTTTTGTTTGAAATCTTTTAAGCTGCTTCATCTGAACTCTTACAGCAGAAAGATGCAACATGAGCAGGCCATTGAAAAGCAAGGTGTAGGCCTGGTCAAAGAAGTCACAAGCTCTCCTGTTGTTAAGGTAGAAGTCATCTAGCTTTTATTTTGAGGTAGAGTATTTAAAATAAATACTAGTCCTAATGAACTAAATAAACTAAATCCTTGTTCTTACCAGTGTTGTGATCACTGTGGAGGAGTAGTTCAGCAGAACTGTGTACAGCAGAATGTGTATATAGGTACTGTGTATAGCAGAATGTTAGCAAAGTGTGAAAACTCTTTTGGAAGGAGAATAAATAGTGTTGCTGGATTAGAAGAGTTGGAGTAGGAGAAGGGCACAAGGGACACAGGTGTAGGAATGTGGCAAGTGCAGGGAGTGTGTATTAAATGGATAATTAAAAGGGGAAATGAGGATGTGAGGCTCAAGAGAAAGGGATCTGCCTGGGAAGGAGGAGAAGCTAGGTAACAAGTGGTGGTCAGAAGGATGGGTAGTTGTCCTGTCTTCACCCTTATGTTTGTGAAGGGTGCAACTAGCAGTGATGGGCAAACAAGAAAACTGTGGCTGTGCTCACCCAAACCTGGAGGTTTATATTGTCCCATTATCTCCTCACCAACCTGACTGGCACCAGATCAACATCTGCCACGGTCTCCCTGCTACCCTTGTTTCTTTTCATGCAACCAGAGTGCACACATAGATTTAGCACGTGCCTGAACCTAACCCTGAGATAGCCTTGATGCAAATGTTGACCTCAGAGACTGAAGGGTCTCCTGGATCCTCTGTTAGGATACTGTCTCTAGACTATAATTTTTTTGTCCCATTACCATTACACACTGCAGTGCTCCGTCTGGAAGCTGTATGCAACCATACCTTGACTTGCAAACTCAGTATGCCAGCAGGAGCCTGTGCTATTTTCCATGTCATGTTCTTATGGCTGTGCCCAGAGCCTGGCTTAGAGAAAAGTCATGCCTCAGGAACATGTATTTTTAAGACAGAGAAGCTTGCAGAAACAGTCAGCTGGAGAGCAGGATAGGAGTTGTGATACAGAGAAATAGCCAGATCTGATCATCATCTGGTCTGCAATACTGTGCCAACAACTGGAGTGAGATTACTCCTCTCTCACAGTAATGAGAAAAGAGAAACAAGTTCTTCAGTGCTGATAGAGCTGTGCCTACAGCAAGGCTTGTGTGAATTTATTCATGTTGTACTCTTGTCCATGTTAGGAGCCTATAGATTTGATTTTAATTAAAAAGGGAAAGTTCAGTAGCATCTGAGAGTTGCCATGTCATGGGGGTGTGACAGCACCCACAGTATGGACGCTCCAGGATTTAATGAGCACAGCAGGTAGGTTAGCTGATATTCTGACTGTTATTGAACCTCAGATCTCTAGATCCTTATCAGATGAAGCCATATAACCATGAATAATTATATAAACACCATCCATATGATTTTAAACAGAAATTTATTGTCTTGAGTGACAAACTCAAAAGCTTGCTGCTGATTACGTTTGCTTTCAAAAGCAGATAACATTCATTGGGAATTAGTCTGAGGTTCTGGGGAATCAGGAGGTAATTTAGGGAGTCAAAAAAGTGAGAGCCAGGGAAAAGTGAGTGTGATACACTGAGCAAATATAATTTCTATGACCAGACAGTTGCAATACATTTAAAATCAGGTTTATGAGCAACAGCAGGTGACTCAGGCAAACATCATTTATGCAAAAACTTTTGAGGAGACAGACTCTATGTTACAATGGAAAGAAAAATGTACTTTGTGTTTTGAACAAATGTTATTCTAATTATATTTTAAAAAAAAAGGCAAAAAAACCCCCAAAAACCAAACAAAAACTCTCCTGGAAAAGGACTCCAACATTGCAAAGCTAAACTGTGAGGATGTGACACAATTGAGATTTTCCATGCTGTGTTAATTTGACTGACTTGTGAGTATGCCTTCTAATCAAGTCTTTAGTTACATTGACACACTCTGTATTTATAACTCATCTAAATGAATAGAATATTTGAGAGAATCATCGTACCTTGCATATTTGTAATAGTCCTAAACCATTAGTTTCCTATAATAGAAGTTATTATAATAGAAGTTATCCTCCAGATATTGTTATTCCTTTCACTTGTGAAATACTGAAAAGTTGGATTTCTACAGTCAGTCTGGGAAACTTGCAGAAAGTGACATCCTGAGAACACTCCCTCTTGAACCTTAATTGCCAGGAGAGAGGGGGGATAGAATTATGTATTATTAATATAATGAAGAAGGGTCTGAGGTAGACAGATCCTTTTTTTGTACAATAAATGACCTATTAGAACCAATACTGATCAGCCCACAAAAGAGCTGCAAGGAAATTCATAAGGTAAAGACTTTGAGACACTTATTTTTGACAGTAGGTTGTTGTACAGCATGTATGTACAGCATATATACCAATCCTGAAGTAAACCAGCACAAGCTGCAACTCACACTCCCAGGGCACCTGCTTGTAGAGCTGTCATCCATCCAATTCTTAAAGCCCAGCCAAAGGCAATACCAAGAAAGCTATCAGAGTTTCTGTTCAAATTGCTATGTGAACTTCCTATTTTTACAGTTCAGTAGCAATAGCAATAGCAGTTCCCTGTAAGATGAGAAGAACAGAGCCTGATGTCATATACTGCGTGTGGTGCGCTGGGTTTGTTCTTGATGCACATACTAAAATCTCTTTTTTTAGACAGTTTTATACATGAAGAGCTGTTGAACTTCCTTATGAATATCAGTAGTTTATAAAAATGTGTTCAGCTGATCATAGTAATTGTAGGTGTTTGAATAGCATTGAGGTTTTTTGTATTAAGGCTATCCATGGGAAACAGTCATGGAGAAATTAAATGACTGAAGAGAAGGTACATGTAATTACGTACATACCAAGGCACTGGCGACAGATGAAAACATTCCTTGCAAATTGGAAAAGCCTTTCCCACAGCAGACTGTAACTTGCTGGGACTCCCTGGCATTTCTCCAGCTGACTCACACTGTGGTATGCCAGAGCCCTTGGGTGTGGTTGTGGAGATGCTGATGCTCAGCTGTGGAGTAGATTTCCCCTGGTGCAGCTCAGAAAATCATTCACTTCCATATCCCTTCTAAATGCCACTGTCATTGCCTATACAGAGCACGTATTTGTATTCCCCAGCTGAAACTAGAAAACCTGACTTGGAAAGTCACACTATTAACTGGCTGAAATGCAAGCTCTGTGATAGCACGTTTGTATATGTATTTAAGCAAAATTCTAATTTTAATAACCCTCTACATAAGTAAAATGCAATGGTATTTTTGTTACTCATCTCCATGAACCTTTCTTGTATCTTAGGATATGTTGATATTGGGCTAATTCCGAAAGGTGCAAGGGGAATCAAAGTCATGGAAATTGCAGAAGCAGGAAACTTCCTTGCTGTGCGAAGCAAAGACCCAGAAAAATATTACCTGAATGGAGGTTTTATCATCCAGTGGAATGGGGAATACAAAGTGGCAGGCACGATATTTCAGTATGACAGAACAGGGGATCTAGAAAACCTGACTGCTCCGGGACCCACCAATGAATCAATATGGATTCAGGTAAATAGGGATCACCACAGAACTTGCTGGTTTTGGATGGCAGCAGAATGTGCTGGGGCTCTGAAACTGAGGCTGGGAAAATATGCCTATTTTCTGTAAACCAGTCTAATAGCATGCTGTCTTGCAAAAATTAATTGAGCTGTTTTGGAGAGAAATAAACACCTTGCTTGAGAGGGTTGTTCATCCTGCCTGTAAATAGATGTCCAGTGCCACAGTCTGGTGATTGAAAGCTGGCATAATCCAGTACTGCCACTAGGACAGGGATCCTGCCGCCTGTAGTTTGTCAGTCCTTTGCTGAAACTTGTCTCTTGTGCCAGGGTAGACCCACACATGGCTGTGATATGAACCAGACTCAGTAACTGTTTATCACAAAAAGGGAGCTGCTGTCAGGCTGTGAATAGTACGAACTAGGGAAGGCTGAGAGCAGTGGCAGCTTGCACTGACCAAGAAAATGCGGCATTACATAGATGGACATTTATGGTTGGTGAAGGAGATCCATTTAGCATCCACTGAGATTGCTCCACTTTGTTTCTTTTATGTTGCTTTAGAGATTCTAACTTAAACATAACCAGCTTCTGTTAGTTCTGTAAAAATTCACCCTTTGTTCTCTGAGTGTATCTTTCATGGCTTGTTTACCATGCATCCACGATGCAGTTAGAAGTATTAGGCGTGTGATGGTAACTACTTTCACACTTTCAGTGTCTGATGACAAGATGAGATCTTCACTGTCAGTGACACTGTCAAGAAAACAATTAGGATGAAGAGTAGAAGTTCGTTGCTGAAGACTTCTTTTCCCTTGGTGATCGTAGGATCATAGAATCAACTAGGTTGGAAAAGGCTTGTAAGATCGTCAAGTCCAACCAATTTTTGTTACTCATCTCTTCCTCTCATGAACCAAATGACGAATATTTAGTGTGGCTCTTCATAACTGGAATTTTGCTTCTTAATCTGGAAACACTAAAATTAATATTCAGGAAGTGTCTGAATAAAGTCTGAAATTTACTGACCTAGTGATTGTTTTGTAACAGCTGTGTCAGAAGAGTAGGGAAGTTATAATTTACAATGGTGATAGGCAATGTCTTTAAATCAGCAGCACATCTAGGCAGTGCCCTGGATGGTCCTTGCCTTGTATTTTCTTACAACTGCAAGAAAACAACTAGGACACCAATTATGCTGACCCACTTACTCCCACTTACTGCTTGCAAAAGTGCATGAGAAATAACTGTGTCTTAGAAAAATACACATATGCCAATGTCAGCACACAAATGTGATTTTTGCCAGTCTGTTTTTCTGAACACATAGTAGGCTCCAAAACGGGCTGCTTTAAACCTTGCTGATTCTGCTAGTTTTATGCTTCAAAAGCTTACAGCCAGTAGCTCATTAATATAATGAGTAACTAAATAAAGCACACTCATTTTCCAGCTACTTTTTCAAGAAACTAATCCTGGAATCAAGTATGAATATACTGTACGTAAAGAAGGAAGTCATGAGAATGAGATTGGAGAGCCAGAATATTTTTGGCAATATGGAGACTGGACAGCCTGCAGTGTTACCTGTGGAAGAGGTAATTCTTCACTTTGTTTTTCTATTTCTGTTTGTCTTCATAACTGGCAGATCTTATCTTTAAGTAATCCGGACATCATCCTCAAAGAGGTAAGGTTCTTTCATCTGCATTTGGTGGGAAATCCAGTCACATGGTCACAATAATGTATTTTGACTTTAAAGTAAAATGTTCTTAAATCATTTAAGGCAAATAGGTTTCTGTAACACCTGCTGTGAAATTCTCAACCTCTGTCAATCAAAATGTAAGACTTTTCGTTACAATTTGTTGTCAATATTTTTCATAGTAACCGTGTTTCCCAGCACTTACTAATCTATGACCTCCTCTAGTTTCCCTACTGAGTTTTTCCAATATGTCAACTACAAAAGATGTTCTTCATTTCTGTCCTGCCTTGATAAGCAGCAATGTCTTTTGGGCATTTCTCAGTAAGTACTTTCTTTAAATCAGTCTTCAGAACTTACATGTCTTTGCCCCTCTCAGTACAGCAGCTTGGAACAGCTGCAGTTATGTGTAGTTCTGTGCAGCATATTAAACCAGAAAAGCAGAGTGAGAACCATGAAGTAGGATCTGGGAACAGGTCCAGAAGTTTGCCTTTGGTAACAGATAGAAAATGCTAGCAGGAAAAGTTTATTTAAAGTAGTTAACAGACCAGAGAGATGAAGCTAATGCTTGCAGTAGATCAATAATGATAAAAAGACTGAAGGTTTCTTTACAAAAGTTAAAGGTTTTTATCCATCCTTTGCAGGAGTATTTAAAAGATGAGAAAAATGTGTGTGAAAGGAAGTTTGAGGAGAAAAGATTGGAGCCTTCCATCTAAATTAGTTATAAAGTTTCACCAAACAGAAGAAGAGTCTTGGAGGCAGGATGGAAACCTTGTTCTTTACTGTCTGTGAGAAAACTGTAGAGAGCGGTAGAAGATTAATGTTACAGTCATTGGATATACAACACAAAATAAGCCTTAACTTTTTCTAATGATAGGGTTTTGCCAGTGGTTTTTGATAATTATTGCTTTCATTAACTACTTTTTGAAGGAAAGAAAAAGACAAACAAATGTAACACATCTCAATGGTAGTCTAGAAGCAGTGTTGATTAGAAGAATAACAATTTATTAATCTTTCCTGTCAGGGAAGACACTGTAATAATACAATTTCAGTAGTTTGAATAAAGGGCATTATATGGCCTTAATCTTAGATTAGCAGAATTTTAGAATAATAGTGTAAATTACCCCTTCCAATAACATTCCTGTGTTATAAAAAAGAATATATATATAAAAGGCGTAGTACAGAGATGTTTTTACATCCATATATATATATGTTTGTGCAGATATTTCTGGAGTTTTTGTGTGGTTTTGTTTGTGGGGTTTTTTTGATGTTTATTTGGTTGTTTGAGAAGAGTCTGTCACAAAACAACATATGCTTTCTGTTTAGCAGAAAAAAAAATCAACATTTTATTTAAATAGGTACCTAAAACAAGTGTTTTCCTTAATTGCATGTTCATTGCCTGTTTCAGTTCAGATACCCAGTTGTAAATGGTGTTTAATGTAACAACTGGCATGAGAACAGAAAGGGGGGAAGGGAAGGGAATCTTACTGGGCTGTTAAGTGTTATTGTTTATTATGTTGTTCTAATGGGGTTTTTTGGTTTTGGGTTGATTTGTTTGCTTGGGTTTTTGGGGGGTTTTTGTGGGGTTTTGTTTGTTTTCGTTTTTTTGGTTTTTTACATCAGCTGCACTTTTCCCAGAACTGTTTCTCACTAAGTAAATTATATTCCCAGGTACTACCTTCTTGCTAAAGAGCTGTGTGACTTGGCTTTGTTTTCTAACTGCCACATGCATTATTTAAACAAAACACGTGTGTTTCAGTTTTTATTTAATAAGTGGCTTCCCCTGTTTACTGTCTTTGGGTTATTAATAAATGTTTATTGAGCACATTGGCTTTTACTTTGCATGAGCAAAAATGATATGTTTCAGGCAAGGTTGTGGACTTAATGACATGAGATGGCAGGGAAGCCAAGAGGTGCATCGTAGTTCAAAACCAGCATAGAAACTTCAGTTCTCTGCATTCCTGCATGTACAGGAGAAAATAAATTAATTGACTCTTTGCTGTCTTTCGTCTGAGATACTGACATTTCTAAAATTAACTGAACAGGTCTAAAGGAGGATGAAATCTCTAATATAGGATGCAGTTAGGGTATTGTTGCTTACTTCCTGCCCTGAAAAAAGGGAAACCCTTGCACAGAGCTTCAGTGCATGACTTGATCAAGGAGAGCTCTGATATTACACTCTCTCTGCAGTTTTCTGTAGGTACCCGAAGCTTAATCTGGTGTACTCTGGGATGAGTGAATGTCTACCAGCAGTATTGTCATATTAGATTGGCACTGAATCTGAGCAAGGTGGCCCTCCTAAGCACCACACTGGTGCAGGAATACAGGTTTATGCCTGGATGGTCAGAGCAAAAATACCTGGAGCAGCATGGAAGGTGCATTTGGAAAATATTACCTCTTCATCATTACGGAAATTTGGAAACTCTAAAGGCTTGCTGCTTTTAGCAGGGAATATTGGCATGGTAATGATTTTTGTCCTAGAACCAGAAAATCTTACATAGTTATGCATTATTGTGTTCAGTTCAGTTTAGGCCCCAGGAGCCAGAATAAGGGCAGAATAGAAAGTTCTCAGCGTTGCTGGATTAAGCAACACTTTTCTCTGACTTCCACAGAATTTCTTTCTGACTTTGAATGATGAGATTGATTTTATCTGAACATGCACTCTGTTTAGATTCAGAATTTATTGCCATTGGCAGTAACAGACCCGTTGCGCCAAATCTCAGGCATTTGAAGAGTTTTGAAAGGTTTGTGAGAGAAAAGTATACTGAAGTAGGCAAGATCATCTTCTATGGGTGTCCTGCATGACAAGTCTGCTGAAAAGCCTGCATTGGGGGTCAAGGAGATAAAAAGAGTTGCATATATTTAGACTAAAGTAAAATAACCTTCAAAGAATTTTGCCATTATCATTTGGTAAATAATAAACCAATTGTTTTTCAGGATAAAAGGGAGGGCCAAGAAAAATGAAACCTGGACCTACATAAAGATTCAGCATAGGGCCTCTCGTCACAAGCGGTCAGTGTGGCAGCAGTAAATCCAAGGGCACTTTGGCCTGTTGTAGCCACAGAGATCAGGAAAACACAAACAAATGCTTTCTGGAGGCAACGGAGCAAAGCTAAAGGTGAAAAATGGGGCTACAGGCATGGAAATGATCTTATGCAGGAAAGCCTCATCTCTCTTAAGATAAAAAATATGGTTTTAGCCCAGTGATACAGCTCCTTATTCAGGGGAAGTGTACCTGGAAAAAGTCCCAACGATGAATAATGTCTTTATAGGGTGAAGCTGTCCCTTCTTAGAATGAACTCAGGGCAGCTCCTTAAAGATACTTTCCTAAACATTCTTGGTTTCCTGCCCTCACCTGTGTTCTTCCCTCACTTGCAACCAAGAAAGAGAAGGTGCAAATGTGCATGTGTTTTCATTCATTTCTTTCATCTGCCCCTGTCTTTTGTAGTCTTAAAAGACTGGCTCTGGCCAGTCTACAATAACACCCATTTAAGGGAAAAAATATTGTCTGAAAAATCAATGTTTGCTAATGGTGAATGCAGGGAAAAGAGAACGCATTGCAATACCTGATATCCATTTGTAATGTAGAAGGTAGTTTAGTAATTACATTGCAACCCATTTCATGGCAAGCAAATGCTGAAGAGGATAGGTTATATTAAAAATCATAAGCCTTGCTGTGTCCTCACTATAGGGCACTTTGACTCTCTGCCTGGGGTTTGCTTTATGCAAACGGAAATTACTTTGCAGTCAGGATGCGAGTACAGCAGACAGTGTCTTGCAGACTGCTGCACCCTCTGGCCAAGAGCCTGTCCCTTCAGAGCCTACTGTCAAGACAGCAGTGTAAAGCCCTTAAGCTCTTTTTATAGGAAGGTTAACTTATATGTTTCACTGAGGTTTTTTTCTGGGTCAGGTATCTATTGTTTCGTATTTAAATAATGGTCCATTAAAAATTATGAGTCCTTGTGTAAAGGCTTTAATCATGTTTCTTAGAACTAGCTTTGAGTGGCATTGAACATAACAAGAAGCAACGCTCAGCACAGCTGCAACTATGGGAAGATCATATTAAGTATTCTCAAGAATTTACTTTTCCATAGATAACATCAATAATTGGCATATTCTCAAAGCTCTGCAAAATAGCCTAACTGTAATATTTGTTTAGGGGTTAATTGTTATGTGCCCTCTAAATCCTTCACAACTGCTGTCAGGGCTACTGTGCAAAATTACCTCCAGGTGTTTCTGAGCTGAAATGTAGTACCAAACTTGTAGCATTGATTTTAGGAAACAGAGGTCACTGTCTTTTCCTTCACTATTATGGGTCTAAATTTTATAACACCAAGAATGTTAAGGGGGCCTATAGGGATGCTGTGGAGGGACTCTTCATTAGGGACTGTAGTGATAGGACAAGGGGTAATGGGTTAAAACTTAAACAGGGGAAGTTTAGACAGGATATAAGGAGGAAGTTCTTCACTATAAGGGTGATGAGGCACTGGAATGGGTTGTCCAGGGAAGTTGTGAATGCTCCATCCCTGGTGGTGTTCAAGACTGAGTTGGACAGAGCCTTGGGTGGCATGGTTTAGCGTGAGGTGTCCCTGCCCATGGATGTTAAGGTCCTTTCCAACCCTAACTATTCTATGATTCTATGATTCTAAGGTTGGCTTTTGCATTGTGTGCACAAACTGTGTGTGGATTGTATAAATTTTTTTCATTCAAATACAAAGTGAACTCCTT
Source organism: Psilopsiagon aymara (assembly GCA_024733675.1). Lineage (NCBI taxonomy): Eukaryota > Metazoa > Chordata > Aves > Psittaciformes > Psittacidae > Psilopsiagon > Psilopsiagon aymara. The sequence goes on along the minus strand of JANRGW010055051.1, from coordinate 2,502 downwards.
GCAGAGCATCTGAATCGATGCACAGCTTTGTTAATTGTGTGTTCAAATTAGTTTTAAAATTAGATATGCTCTTTTGCATAGACATTTTGTATGTTTGATTCCGATCCTTACTTTCTATTCTACTCAGCCTTTCTCTTGCCCAAACTTTGGGGTAGTGCAGCCAGCAGATTCCTAATCTCAGTTTCAAAAACCTTCCATACCCAAATAATTTTAAATTGGTACCTTTTTTCCCAAATTAAGAGGGAACTCAGGAGCCCAGTGGGTCAACTTCCCATGTAAAAAATCCTGCATTAGGGATGAATTGGTACAGAGAGGTACCACTTAACACAGCTGTAATGATACAGGTCTCTGTGGAGAAAATATGGATGTGGGAAGGGCTACAAATGAGTGCTGAGGTGAGTAGAAAGGAATGGAATGTTCCCACTCCAGAGGAAAAAGCAGGATCTTCACAGTAGGATAATGACTAAGGGACAGTGTCCTGATGAATACAGCCAGCATCTTTGTGAGTGCAAAACAGCTGTGGACTCGTTAGCACTGAGGTCAGAGAGGCGTGAAAGAGGTGAAGGAAAGAAAACAGCTTCCTTCCCAGAGCCTGTAGAAATGGTGTTTAGGTTTCAAATATCACTGATTTTTAGATATCTTTAAGATTTTTAATCTGTGGCTTAAATAGGATATTACACATTTAAGTTATGTAGCTCTGTAAATGTTTGGTAGGGCAGGGTCAGTGCAAGGTGACGGGTTTTCTACTTCTGCAGTGTTTTCTAGTTCAGCTTGCTCAAGATGAAGAAACAAGTGATTTGTTAAGTCATTATATGTATAACTACATATATAGAATCATAAAATCATTGAATGGTTTGGGTTGGAAAGGACCTTAAGATCATCAAGTTCCAACCCCCTGCCATGGGCAGTGATTCCTCAATATATGCGTGTTGGATTCCTCCCAGTGTTTTGGAACTGAACTGTACATAGTCATGATGAAAAAACTGTGCATTTATAGCTTCTTTAAATATGTACATCCATTCCAGGACTTTCCAAATTTTGAAACTACAGTGAGAGTTCACATAACTTCCATAATAAAAATTGTTTGTGTGAATAAATTGAGATTTATTGATGCCAGCAGTCAGCAAATATTTTAAGAGAATGTACAGCCTTGAAACAAAACATTTGCAGAAGTTTATAGTGGTTTTAAAGTGAATTACAGCAGCTGAATTTACACTGAAAAAGTTATCAAAGCTAAGCAGTTCTTAATTTGCATTTGTAACAGCAACATATCTTGATTTTGAAAGGGATAGAAACATAATTCTGTGAACTGCTTTATTTAATAGCAGGAAGGTTGCTAACTATTCCAGTTAGATTTTTGTTAGCATAAAAGAAAGCACTACTCCCTGGGAGACCTGCACTGAACAAACAAGCTTTCTGCTGTTTGAAATCACCTAGGAATAGGTGAATGTCATTTCCAGTCATGCTGCAGTCGTGCAGCTACTTCCATATAATCTACCCTGGAGCTCGGAAGCTTCAGCAACAGGTATTAATGGAGCACGGGTCTGACGTCCCTTAATTCTCTCTTGTAGGTTGAAACGAATCTGTGTTTTAGTTAATCGATCTTCATGTATAATTAGAGGAGTCTCAGTCATCAACCACTGTGCTGTTGTCCATAGTTGTCTTATGTGTCACAGTCACAAGTGTGAAAGTACTGTAAAAGCTGTAACATTTCCTTACATACCTGATGTCCTAAGGTGCTAAAAAAAGGGATATAGGTTTCTGTGTATATCTACTTCTGTGGAATGACCCAAATATAAATCAAAATTTCCTTCTTTGTTGTTGAGGACTTTTTTAGTAATATCTGACTGCAGCCTTCCCCTTCACACATGCAGTCCATGCTCAGTTCTCTCACCACAAGTTACCTCTGTTGCTAGCTTTGGATTTCCTAGTATTACAGTTTGTATTCTGTTTTTTCTGTATTTATTTTTGTAAGTGCACTGTTAAATTTCTAAGAGAAAAGAAAAATTGAATGCTGTAAAATTACTTAAAGCAGGATAGCCATTCTGCTAGCATGGCATTTTAGGAAGTACATTTTAACTGTCATATGCAGTGTGCTGGCTTCGTCTGGGTTAGGGTTAATTTTCTGTCTCAGCCAAAGCCAGAGCATATGGGGACATTGCTGTATAGAGGAACACAAGTATATGTTCATATTCCCCAAGTATTATTATGAAATTGTATTTTTATATATAATTATTTTTATAAAAATTATATTATGAAATTGCTGCGGTGAGCAGCTCGAGAGGGGCCGCTTTCAGCACCTGAGCGGGGGGAAGGTCAGCGTGCGGGAGCCTCAACTCAGAGCGGGGACAGCCACCGAGGGAGCCTCCAGACAGAGCCATGAGAGGGGAGGATGCGGTGCAGAGCTCGGGGTGAGTGAGCGCCTGCACTGCTCTGCTGAGGGGAGGGTGCGCCATGGGCGGGGCTGCACTCGGTGCTCCCGGTGGAGGTCCTCCTGCAGCG
>JANRGW010055048.1:0-12909 GCA_024733675.1 Psilopsiagon aymara | reverse complement strand
GGCCTATAGGGATGCTGGGGAGGGACTCTTTGTTAGGGACTGTAGTGATAGGACAAGGGGTAATGGGTTCAAACTTAAACAGGGAGGTTTAGATTGGATATGAGGAAGAAATTCTTTACTGTGAGGGTGGTGAGGCACTGGAATGGGTTGCCCAGTGATGCTGTGAATGCTACATCCCTGGCGGTGTTCAAGACTGGATCGGACATAGCCCTGGGTGGCATGGTTTAGTGGGAAGTGTCCTTGTCCATGGTGGGGGGGTTGGAACTAGATGATCTTAAGGTTCTTTCCAACCCTAACTATTCTATGATTCTATAATTGTGAATAATGCCTCAAAAGAGTAATTTCATTGTGTTCAAACTGTCAGCACTTTTCTTGCCATTTCTTGCCACATTTTTCACAATACATCTGCACTGTTGTTGGTATGTACCAACTCCATTTTCCTTGCTGGGATGCACATTTCTCATGCCACTTGAAACAGGGTGCTCATGTACCCAGACTGTGAGTTACCAGTTTGTCGTCTGGGGACAGGTTGGTCTTTGATAGATAAAGTTCATGTCAGAAGGCGGGCTTTGTGCACTGTACAGTTCTGAGTGTATTCAGATTCTGCACCCTCCAGGTATTCTCTTGTAGCTCATTAGATTTGCGAAACAGCTCTGCCTGCAGGAAGCAGACAAACAACTCTGGTTGTCATGACCTTCAGGGAGCACACCAAGGTATTCTGTGCATCCTGTGGCAGGTCATTGCAGCACACTGAGTTAACTGAAATTGTACTTTTGATGATCTGGAGAGGACAGCTGTCTGAGTTATGATGAATTATACTGTAATAAGGCACTAAATGTACTGCCTGGCAACTGAAAGTCTGCTTTGCTTTCATAAACATCATCACCATATACGGTGCACCTGAGAGGAGTTCATATGTCAGCGTGGGTTGCAGTTTCTACCTTAAAATCTTGCCCGTTGTATTAAAGTGTCTGTGTTCAAGTACTGTGGAGTGAGCACTAGCATTCAAATAATTTTATTTAAGTATTTATATAATGGCCAGTAATTCAGTCATTAATCCTTGCTGGTCTGAAAAGTAGAAACGTAAATATCCCCATTTCTGGAGGCTGTGAATGTAAGGCAGCTGAGAGTTCTTGATTTACCAGAAATTTTAGAGTCTGCAAATTTGGAATTGGAATAGGAATTCCTGGCTGTCCCTCATCTTCTCAGGCAAGTATACTGCATCTCACTGAGAAGTGTGCGAAAGCTGATAACATTATAGTCCAACTGATAAACCTCTGGGGAGATGGAAAGCTTTACCTTGAAGTTCACCATATGTTTGGAAGTTTACATTGTATGTGAGCTATGAAGCATTGTATCCTTACTGCAAGCATTCTGAATTCTGTAGAACTGTCATAGAGATATAGGTATTTATACACAGTAAGACTTAGTTTAAAAGTCCTTAGCAGCATTACCATTTTCTGTAAGTTTTCTTTAATTTTCCAAGAAGAACATTTTGTCTAGGTCACTAAGCAGGACTTCGTAATAGCTTCTTTTTTTTTTCTTCTTTTTCCTTTCTTTTTAGCTCATGGTTTTCATTACATTTCTCTGACTACTTTATTCAGAGAAATCTTTAAGCTTTTACTTACAGATTTAAATAAAGAACAGAGAATGGGGCAGGTCTACTTTTGTTGTAATAGCTTTTCTTTTTCTGGAAATGCTTTTGCTAGAACCTGCTTTTTCTCCCTGCTAACTGATATATTAAACACTTTATAAATTTTGAGGGTTAAATCTGGCCACAGCAAAAGAACAAAATTGCCATGAACTTCAAAAGGATCAGAATTCCAGCCTAAAATTTTACAGTCCCGATGGAAAAATTATATCTCTCTTTTTTTAGTAGGGAAATCTAAGTCTATATGTAAGCTTGGAATCTTCAAGAAGACATTTATTCCTGCCCTTATATAGTCCTCCATGATTTCTGCTAAACCTATACCTTATATCACATCTAGTGAGGTGTAGAAGATGCCACCATTACTAAATAAAAATCCTGAAATATTACAAAAGTACACAAAGTTATGAGGAAATATTGAACTACATTGTGGTTGGATTTCTTTCTAGCCTGTTGGTTAATTAAATTTACATGGCAGGGGTTAAAGAAACTTATCATAATGTAAACAATTAAAAGCCTTTAGTAACTTAGACAATTAGTGATGTTCATGCAGTGAATTGTTGTTATCAACCTATCATAGAATCATGGAATCATAGAATCATACAATGGTTGGGTTTGGAAAGGACCATAAGATCATCCAGTTTCAACCCCCCTGCATCAGCAGGGATGCCTCCCACTAAACCATGTCATCGAAGGCTCTGCCCAGCCTGGCCTTGAACACCGCCAGGGATGGAGCATTTACAACTTCCTTGAGCAACCCATTCCAGTACCTCACCACCTTCACAGTAAAGAACTTTTTCCTTATATCTAACCCAAACTTTCCCTGTTTAAGTTTAAATCCATTTCCCCGTCTTATTGCTAAGTCCCTGATGGAGAGTCTCACTCCCCAGCATCCCTGTAGGCCTCCTTCAGATACTGGAAGGCTGCTATGAGATCTCCACACAGTCTTCTCTTCTCCAGGCTGAACAGACCCAGCTTTCTCAGCCTGTCTTAATACAGGAGGTGCTCCAGTCCCATGATCATCCTTGTGGCCTCATCTTGACTTGTTCCAACAGCTCCATGTCCTTCTTATGCTGAGGACACCAGAAGTGTACAGAGTGCTCCAAGTTTGGTCTCATGAGAGCAGAGGGTCAGGGTCACCTCCCTCAACCTGTTGGTCACATTCCTTTTGATGCAGCTCAGCACACAGTTGGCTTTCTGGGCTATAAGCGCACACAGAAACTTATAGATGAAGATAATTTACTGTACTGCATTTCAAAGAGGTCAGTCATCTTGTTACCAGTATAACACGGGATAGAATTAATCCCTTTTTAAGGGCAGTATGAATATTCAAATGACTTGTTTCTTGAGCTAAATAACTTCCTAAATCACAGGAATAGGGCAGACAGAGAGAGGGGAGTGCCTGCCTGTGAGAGGGCAAGGCAGGGTGTTCATTATTAAATACTGGTTGCTGCTAAAATATTGTTTCCATATGGAATAGGGTACATGTAATTTATCTAAACCACATTGGTAATAGCTTTTATCAAGTGGTGCTAAACACAGGCTAAATCCAGCATAACTGTTTATGTAGACTGCATGTAAGTAAATTGTGGGTAATACCAGGGCTAGTCAGATTTTTCAGGAAAATATTTCCATTGCTTTCCCCATTGTATAGTAGCACAGCTCACATCTGCAGCACTGCCAGCTTTGGCTGAGATGATTTTTGAGCTTAGACAGGGAGCGAAAAAAACTAAGTTGTAATAAATCACTAATGGTACTCATCTAAGGATGTGTAACTGTAGTGATACACAAAAAATATCTGTTAAACATACTTTGCACAGATTCTCAAGTGTTTTACTCTTTTGAGAAGGTGGGATGAGGTTTTTTGATAGGAAGAAAAGTTATAGTAAAAACTACACAGAATTTTAACTAGTCACCTAATGGCATTGATGATAAGGGAAAACTGAAAGGTCTTCTCTGAGGGTAATGCCTTTCTAACACACTAACAGGCTAAAAGGCAAACTAGGAGAGTATAGAGGACATTTCTATATAATTTTAATTTGGGTAAGACTTTCTGACTCAAATATACTAAGATCCTAATTTAGATTAAGAACTATGTACATAGAATGGAAATGAAGATTCCCTTCTGAGATGAGGTAAACTTTAGTAGTAGCCCACACAATGTATATTCAGTATTTACTTGCATAGGGTTAGTCTGCTAAGCAGGCAACACTAATTTGAAGATGAAATCTATTTAAAAGAGAGTATAAATGCTGGCTAGATAACAGCGTCTGATGGACTGAACTGTAAGCTCCTGACCTCTGATCCTGCCTGTGCCATCTCTTTATGGACAAATCTTTCCACACCCATGTTTATTTTTCTCATTGTAGATAGTAATGCTTAATAAGGTCTGTCAAAAATTCTGTTCCTGGTGTAATTTTTAAGTAATCCCCCCCACACACACATGCACACACACGAAAAAACCAACCAACCAAAAATAAACCCAGCCCCCCGAAACCCAAATGAACAAACAAACTAACAAACAAAAATGCTAAAAAACCCAACAGAATGATTTGTAGGAAAACTCAGCCAGAAAATATACTGAACAAGCTGCTGAAAAGTATCCTTGCTTTTAGGGTGGGCTTGGACCACATGAGATACAGAGTTTCCTTCCAACCTAAGTTAACCTATGGTGCTAGGAAAAAAAGAGAACTATATGTTGCATGTTTGAATCTATGATTATACTTCTCTTACAAAAAAAAAAAAAGGGCGATTTTCTAGCATTGAATGTTAGCCAGCTACCAAGAGCAGCTATCACTTTTCTTTATAGTCACTGCTGTTAGTTATAACCTGGCTTAGTCAAACTGTTAACTTCTGCAGTAAATTTATTTGTTCATTTCGGTTTATGAAGGATGCATTAATGATCCGTAATTTGTATAAATTACACAATTGCTGGAAAAGAAAACCCCTGTAGTTTTCAGTCCAAGCAGTCTGTCCACTTGGAAATTACTGTATTAATTTTACAATTAGCTAAGTTGCATGACATTAGGTTTGAATCATAATTGATAGGATTAATTTTTCAAAACTCCTTTTCATGAAAAAAGATACTTGATTTCTCGGTTCAATTTTCTCAGCAATTCCTCTGCTATAAAGGAGGTTTCTTACATATCTGAATGTGGAAAAGTGAATTGATAAACAACCATGAGTTTATAAACAACCATTAATTGAAAGGACAAACAGAGATTCTGTTTCCTGTTCAGGGAAGCGCGCATGAATGTGTTTTGCTCTACTCAGGAAACTGTAGTGAGAGGTGCTAACATACAGAGTACTGTATTTTATACTGCAATTTTTGGAAACACTTTATATTAAATCAAATGTTTAACTCCCATAAAATGTCAATTTGTGAACAAAAATGGAAGTAAAAATATTAACTAAAAAGGTAAATGGTTCACATGATTATTCAGTTCTCATTGTAAGAAACTTTTGGTAACAGGGATTTAGAGTTAGCTGCATAACTGTAAATGAAGTTATAAGACACCATGGAAGTAGATGATCTTAAGGTCCCTTCCAACCCTAACTATTCTATGATTCTATGCAAAAGTTATCTCTCCTGTGTTGATGCTAGATATCTTGGTCTTTTCCAATTTCTTTCTTCTGATGCTTGACTGTGTTTTTTGGGTTTTTTTTTTTTTTGAATTTGGAAAAATAGATGGGAGTAATTTTTTGTGCTCACAGAAAAATAAAGCTTGCATTAGAAGGCAATGTAAATTTGTAAAGCTGATTCAGTGATATCAGTTTATTATTTGTTTTATTTATTACTATTCTTTATTTGACTCTAAAAAGGTCGGCTGAAGACCTTTTTCATTTTAAGAGGAAATATGTTTTATTAGTTTGCAATTTGAGGTAAACCAGTAAATCATTAAAACAAAACCGCCTTCTGCCCTACAGTTAAAAAGGGTGATTTTTAAGTGTGTAAAGAAATCAAGTTTGCAATTTCCGTTTAGCTTATGTTAACTAAAATGCTGCACACTTGCTGCTGGTGAAGGGTTGATGTTAGGATTGTCCATAAGATAAAGACTTTGTGTACTTCTTTCATAACCTGCTACACCTATTGTACCCTCAAAAACCCCTTCAAGATCCCAATCCGTCCAATGCAGCTTTTTACAGGGCATATGTCTGAGCTGTGTTCAGTTTATCTCGTCAAGAAGGAGATGATAGGAGATGAATTTCACCAACTTTGATCACCGTTCCCAGTTACGCGGTGCTCCTAAGAGCCTCTGTTGTAATGTAACATCATTGATGCTACCTCTGGTATTGGAAGCGCAATAATTTGAGTACAACTAAATTTGGGAGCTGATATCCATGTATGAGAAAGAGTTGAATACAAATACGATGCAGGGGATTTCTTTATCCCCTGAATATGGCGAAAGTTCAAGCTTCCTTGTAGAATGCATGGCAGATCTGGGTGTGAATAATAATCTGAACAGTTCTAAATATCATGATGCTATTTGGTGTGTCAAAGCTGACTTGAGAATTTTTCCATAATTTGTAAATATTGTTAGATGAATTTTTTCTTTGTTAGCTCATTCCCTTCCTGATGACAGGGTCTGTATAGTTGGACTTGTCATGCATATGTTGCTCTTAGTATGTCAGCATGACATCACTGGTGTATTGGGTAGGGAGAGATCACACAGATCACATGTATTTGTCTGTTAAAATATACTTAAAATACTTTTTGTGCAAAATATGTGTGTGTGCAAAATACATAATGGCATGGCACGGCATTAAAGCGTTTTTTGCACTTGATAGGGAGTCTCTGAGTAATAGCTCTCTTAATGGTTTTATTGCTTGGGAGTAATGTGACCATCCCCAGTGAGAACCAAAAGCCTTAAAATGTTGCAAAACATGTTTTCAATGTTTATGTGCACATGTAGACACTGTACAAAAACTATCATCAAATGCGGACAGACTGCTGTGGGTTTTGGCTTTTCTCACAAGCTTGCCCAATACATATGGAAAGAGGATTGAAGGGGGAAAGTGTGTCTGCTGAAATATCTTACAGTAGGTGTGTGAGGTTCCTATTGCACTGTGTTCAAGAATCCATTATGGGACAATTATTTCATCTAAATTTGATCAAAAATTCTGAAAAAGTTGTCATTAATGAAAAATCAATTTCTGTCAAAAATTTCACCATTTCCTGTATGAATGTTCTCTACAATGCATACCAATGTGAGATGGAAGATAAAAAAAGACCAGTCCTGGACCAAGATCTTAGCTCAGTACTGCAGGGATAGAAGCAAGAGTTATTTTGTTTGGGTTCTTTTGAGGCAAGTGAGGAAAAGCTGACTCCCTAGTGTGATATTCAGTACTTGCTTTTAGTCCTTGATGGACCTGAATGTCACAGCATTTCTTGTGTAAATGAAAGTCACTCTAAGTCAATTCTGGTCTTTTCTTTTCCTTTTATTTTTTTTTTCTTTTTTTTTTTTTCTTTACATTGATTCCTTTCTTTTCCCTTTTTTTCGTTTTTTTTTTCTTCAGTCAAGTACAGTAGGCTTATGTTAACTTTGGTCCCTGGTCTTACATGCTGAAGAATCAAGAAATTGTCCTCCTCAAGGTTTTTAAAAGCCCCTCTGAAACACCGCAGGAGTAGTCTTCACTGAAGCACATGGCATTTACTGCACATAAGGCTATGTGCTGGGGTATAACTTTTACTGTTTTTCCTGTTGTGCTGATGTATATAATTAGAGATTAACAAAGTCATTTGTGAGTTTTGTGACCTTCACAAATTTAATCTGATAAAATCCAAAGATCTCAGGACAGCATTCATCCTCACACCTTCGTTCACAAGGAGCGTTCTGTGCTTTTAAGTACAAATATGAATTTATGGACATGTGCATGTTTTAAGTATACATGTGTCTTTCTCTGTGCTATAAGCTGTCATACAAGTAGAGCAGATGGGTAGATGAGTACTCTGTCTCTTTAAATTTCCTGACAGGCTGGCTTGACAAAGACCTCCTTATCATTTTCTTGAAACCCAGCTTCCTGAATCAGCGAATTTTTTTCCCCCTTGAAACTTCTGAAACTCTGAACTCTGTCAAAACAAGATGGCTGGCAAGTTTTAGGGACAGAGCAGAGACACAGACAGAGACAAAGAAGCCCCTGAGAAGGCAGACGGACTTAAATTGCTTGTGGTTTTTCAGTACAGCTGGTTTCAGATGTGTCGGCCTTGTTCTGCACTGGTTCCACTGCCAAAGCAAGACTGTCACAGCTGGTAGTACTTACTGCACTTGCGGGAAAGTATGTGATTCATTAGTTGGAACCGTATGTTTTTCACCAGTTCTGGTCATGTTTTTGTTAGGATGTGGTAAAAGCATAAGCAGGGGGTGAAGGGACAATGGAAATATGTGACTTGTTAAAGATTGGCCCCAACCAGTTATTAGCTAAATTGTATGCTGTAAAAAAAAAAAAAAAAAGCAAAGAAAAGAAAAAGAAAAATACACCATATAGCTCATAAAAAAATTATTTTATTCTTTAGTTAAGGTCATTTAGCCAAAAGTAGTAAAAAAAAAAAAAAAAATCAAATTCGATATCACATCCCTTCCCCCCTCTTTTCTCTTCAGTATCATGAACTTTCTTCCTGCAAACTGCTGTGCAGGAAGAAGTTATGCAAGAAAAGACACTCATTAGGTAAAAAAAAGAAAAAAAAAAAAGACAAACTGGTTAAGAATTTTGAATCTCTGAAAGAAGTAAAACATGATAAAACATGGTTGTGTCATAAAGGCTTGTGGAAACTGCTTGGCATATTGGAGTATGTGGTGGAAGGAGAGCTGTAAGTGGATGTTCTGGTGCTCACACACAATAAAACAGACCAGAACTGTATGGAGAGATGTTCCTCTGGGGTAACATCTTCCACTATTTTTGCATGTTGGAAAGAGTTTTGCACAGATCATTGCTTTATAGGTGTTTGGACCTAAACATATCTGTTCAAATGAGAGAAAAAGAGAAAATCAAGAGGAGGGGACAACACACCAAACATTACTGTACCATCAAGTGGCTGATGCAGCTCCCCTGCTCTTCACAGCACCAATGAAACATGAAGCTTCAAAGCCATGTGTTTAAGAAAGTGCTTTCAAAAAGAACCTCTCTGCTCCTCCCGCCCCGTACTTCTTTCCCTCCCAGCCTCTTCGCATGTGTACACAGCCACCGGACTTTATAGAGCTAGAACCAGGTTTGTCTCTGCTAATTAGCTGAGCTGGCTGCAGCGTAAAGAAGGAATGCACTTAGGGCTGTAGTCTGTGACATGGTTTAACAGAGCATAAAAATGTGCATCTGTTAACATGCCTAAATTCAGTCACCTTACTGTCACCCAAAGAAAGATACCAGCCCTGAAATATGCCAATGATATTTTGCAAACAAGAGGCCAGTATTGTATTAAATTAACCAGGCTGTGAATGTGCAAAGTGCTGCCTCTTAAAAATTGTGCTGTCTTGGCTTACAGTGGTGTTGCAATGAGTCCCTCCCGTATCTATTAGGATGACCTGTGGCACTGAATACTTCAACACTCTTCTGGCTAGTATTGTTGACCTTTGTCAGCTTGATAAAAAAGCAGAGCCTAGAAATGTGCTTGTCATTTTTAGTGAGCCAGGAGGCTGGAAAGCATGGAAAGGGGAGGGGGCTGCAGGGAAGCACAGAGATGCCAGCAGCCTGTTTTTGTTTAAATTAGGATGCTGAACCTAGGACAAAATTGCAGTCTGCTTCCCTTTTCCTCCCCAGAAGCCCCATGTCTCTCACCCCTTTCTTCCCCTGACTATTGCTACTTGATTTGAGGTCTGAAATAATGAGGAATGTCTGCGTGATCAAAGTCACTGTCTGCCTCCTGGTCTCCACAGAAGCCCTGCTGTATGTGTTTGGTAGGCGACAAACAGCTTGTAGTGTATTTGAAGGTAATACAATCACACTTCTGTTATGTTCTTTGAACATTTATTTACTTTTTAATTCAGTAATCTGAATGGAAAAAAAGCCCATATTCAAGCTTTTTTTTTTTTTTTTCTTTTTTTCTGAGCTGTGTAATGATTCTAAAATCATTTGTAGGAAAAAGATTACTTCAGCAGGGGATATAGCCGCACATACTTCAATGAATTGGGAAGTTCTTCATTTTGTAGATGTGTAATTCCACTGAAAATGTTAAGGTCTACCTATCTTTGTTTGTAGGCTTAACAAGATAAGAATGTATTGGTTTTTCAATACAGATATTTTTGCTGTACAAACCATTATTTCTACAGCATGATTATTTGGCTATATTTTTCTATTATTAGTATGTATTTTACATATATATCTATATGACATTATTCAGAGGGTCCAGATGAGTGCCTTATCCAGTAGAAGGTGATGTAATGCCAGTGGGAGCTAGTCCCACACAGCTTGAAGAAAACATCATCATATTTGGCAGTAACAGAATGTAGATGACAAGGAGGTGTGATGCGTTCTCTACTGTATTTTGAAGTAGTTAAACTGGAAATATCCCACCCAGTTGTGTTTGGCCCTTTAGTCCTGACACTGGGCCGCACCTGCATTCCTGATGACCAGACCCGTCTTTGTTTTTGCCAACTGCCTTTACCCAGGAATATCTTCATGGAAAAAAAGAACCCAAACCCAATAACAATGAAAAAGAACAAAAAAAAAAAAAAACACCAAACCAAAACCCAACCAAAACTCAACAAAAAAACGAGAACCAACAAACTCATCAAACCCCAGAAACCCCACACATTACCGTTTACCTTATTGCCTGGAGAAGGAAACAGGGGAGGTAAAGAATCAAGAGGATGGTAGTGCCTCAAAATCCCTTTATCTGAATGCTGTGAAATAAATAAAATAAAACTGAAGGAAAAAAGACACAAAGTTCTTTTCAGTTCTCTTGATTTTTTGTTTTCCATCATTACTTTTCTCCTCCCTTCCCTTTTTTTTTTTTTTTCTTCCCCTCCACTCCCCCCTTTCCATCTCAAGGGAGTTTTGAGAGAAGCAAATCTTAAAAAAAAAACCAACAAAAAACCCTGAGGTTTATGTTAGAAGAAATTAAGGTTAATGATCATTGGCTCATTTTCCTATTCCGTGGGTGTGGATGGAGGAGTAATCAGCGCAGGTGGCCTTGCCAGTTGGGAGTTTCTCTTTGTCATCAAGAAAATAAGGAGAGTGCAGGGATTGAATTACCACAACTATTTCAGGGCTAAACATATTTTGTTTCTTCACTGGCTCTGGTTTAAGAACAGAAAGCTGACATTAATTTTATCCAAAAGAAAAGCACAGTGAATACTGTCTATATTCTGAGATAATTTGACTCAATGTATAAGAATCTGTGCTTGTTCAGTGTAATCTTAAAAATAATTTTGCAGTAACACACTGAAAAGCAAAGTCTTTTTCTTAATTCGCTCTGACAATTTATGTTTCTGTGCTCAGTTACCACTCACTTAATTGAATGTTTAAGAGCTGCTTATTAAAATATGTGCTCCAACTGCTCCAGTTGGCTTCCCAGATGCCTGGTATTGCATGTAAAGGTGCTCCTTTCTAACATTAAGAGGATGTACAGAATTGAAAGAGTTCTGTTCAGCTTGAAAAGGAAATGGTGGATTTGCTTAAGGAAGTGTGTGCTGGCCCTGAAAGGGTAGCTACTGTACATTCACATCTCAGCTGTAGAAGAGCTGTTCTCTAAAGAAAAATGTTTTTGAGAAACAATAATGAAATTGCAGATAATTTGTGCAAACAAGCCACTGATAAAGCGCACTTGGAAGTGTTCTACATCAGTGACGTTTGTGTCTGATGTTGCTGAAACAGATTATGGTCAAGAGATTTCTATTTACAATACAGAAAAATCAGAAATGAAAGTCAGTGAGAGTCTGTAAAAAGTATTGAGTAGGAGGGAAAACAGTAGTTGGAATGTTTTGGATTGTATTTGTGTTTCTAACACATGCAGTTGCCCATCCACGATGCATTGTGTTTGAGGACGAGGGGACTATTAGTACTTAATAGGTACTTTTAATTCAGAACATGATGCAGCTAGCAGCAACTGTTAATTTAGCAATAGGTCTGTGTGGATGGTAAATTATAGTTAATGTAGTTCTAGTTAAAACACAGTATTACGACTACTGTGTATGCTGATTGTTGTGGGTTTTTTTTACTAAGGCTGATAGCAGTCCCCCCACTCACAGTCTTACAGGAGCAGCAGTTATTTACCTTTGCAAAGGAGACAATGTTAGCGATTTAGTGAATATTATTCAAAATAAAATATTACAGCATGAAGAGTTTTAACTAGTAGAATAGAGGGCTGGATTTTGGTTCTCTTGGTTCTCTAAGCTAAGTCAACATGCAGCTGAATATTCATGAGGCATTCATTAATATGAATAGTTGGTCTGCTGCTGCACCTTTCCATGGTTTATTAATAACTCATGGACAGACCACTCCCAAGCATACAGAGGGCAAGAATACTTTACCGGTTGCAACATTCTCTTCCTAAAAAGAAAGAATTAGATGGTTTATTTCAGCAGCACCATTTGCGATACTGCAGTTAATGTGCCAGTAGCATGTTGTAGTTAAGTTGTATCAGTAACACTTGAACTATAAATCCTTTTTTTTCAGTGTTAGAAATTGTGTGTGAAACTTTTTTCCAGGATGAAACATGACATAAAGAAACATTTGCCCTGAAGCAACTATTTTTTTGGCTCAATCTTTTAGCATATCCTTTTATCTTTTCTTATTTTAAGTCAATGAATGGAAGGAAAATAAAATTAGTGTTACAATTTCAAGGCCTTCTTATGCCTTGCTGATGAAACTCAAAATGAGTTTAAATGAAAAACAAAAATTTTGGGGTATTATCAATTCATAGAATGGTCTGGGTGTTTCTGGCATTGAAAAGTAATGTATGTTATTTTTTTAAAAAGAAGTTTTTTAAAACTCACCTTGTATTAAGACACTCTCCTGTTGATAGATGATTATAGTTAAATATATGTTATATACAGTTACGTAGAACATCTCACTAGACAGAAGGAATGATATGAGAAAGATGCTGAATTTAGAGCTAAGTATAAGACCTTCTAGAAACCTCTATTCTGCTCTGAAAAGTATTTAACCTTGGACATACAATTTTTTCAGGTTTTTGAGATGCTCACAGTATAATACCCAGTAAGTGGTATCTACACTAAAAACATAGCATGCTTTCTGTCGTGGTTTAGGCCGTAAATCAGCCACGCAGTTTGCTACATGGAGAATCGAAAGAATGCAACTCCCACAGG
>JANRGW010055043.1:0-24421 GCA_024733675.1 Psilopsiagon aymara | reverse complement strand
CAGCCGCGCGTTCACAGGCTGCCGAAGAACGCAACCGCGGGGCCAGCACCACCCGCGGCGACAGAACTGTACCCAGGGTAGGAGCGAGTGCAGGCTGAGGTAAAAAGGCGCTTCTCCGATCCGTCACACCTCAAGCGCCATTGCCAGACGCACCGTATGTTGCACTAAACTTCACTGCGGAGCTGTGTGCATCCCTGCTGGTTTTAGGAGCTTCAGAAAGGTGGAACTGACCCAAGAGGGCTCGGGATGATGCCCTTCAGTGGCTAAACCGCCCCGGTGGGAAACATGAGGATGATCCACATTTCTCAAGGGGAGGAAACACGTGCTGTGTGCCTGCAACACCTCCATGCCACATGAGCCAGCTCTGGAGAGTAGGATAAAAACCTCCAACAAGGTGGGCAGAGGCTTCTAAATCCAGTCTACAAAACTCATCAAGTGTCAGAAGGCCGGTGCTGCCCAAGGAAGCTGTGGCTGTCCCATCCCTGGCAGTGTTCAAGGCCAGGTTGGATGGGGCTTGGGGCAACTGGGTCTAGTGGAAGGTGTCCCTGCCCATGGCAGGGGGGTTGGAACTGGATGAGCTTTAAGGTCCTTCCAAACCATTCTATGATTCCTGCTCTTGTATGTACTTTTACTTCAACTGCAGGAGTAGATAATACGGAAGAGCCAGCTATTGCTATACAGCTTGTGTGTTGGGTCCCATCGCCCAAAATGACCAATGTTGTTGACCCACATTTTCACAAGTACAAGTTATTTGCGTATTGCAGTACAGTATCTGTAAAGATGCTTCCTGAGCTTCATGTAGAACAAAACAAAACCCCCAATATTTATTGTACAGTGGACTTACTTCTTCGGTCCTCTCTGTTTGCGCGGCACTGAGTTTTGCCTTGGAGTTCTCTCACAAGCTCCATCGGTGCTGTCGCTGGCTTCACTCTTACTTAAAGGCTGGTTTTTCCATGGGATAACATACCCAGGAGTTGGACTGAATTGTTTTAAGTCTCCTTGTCCTAATGAGCTCCGTTCTCCACAGTAACAAAAGGCGCAGAGTTGTTCGCTGTGAAAGGGAAGATAATTATATCTTTTGGGGGAGGGAAACAGCACAGGATATACCACTGAAGAGCAATTTTAACTATCTATACAAATAAATAAATAAAAACTCCCCAAGTCCTGTCAGGTATCAAAGCTCAGCATTCAAGAACACTATTTCCAGCCAATGTAAAGTTATATTAAAAGAACCTTTTTGTGAATAAAAAGTGTGTGATTAACAAAACAAAAAACCCTACATATATTCAAATTATTATTGTAACCCTTTTGCTGGGAAGTTCTGTATCCCTAGACACATGCTTGCTAAAAGGCACTGAAAAATGGGAGGGAAAAAAAAGAAAAGAATGGGAGAAAGAACTCAATTAACACCTCACACCCATTAAAAAACTCAGTGTTACCGTCATGGAAGAGGCAAAGCTCTCTCTTTTTGAACATGATTAGGACAGTATTACACATACACCTTTCTGTAAGCACATACACTTTATGTGTAATGCCGTGTACAAATACGATACACCAAAAGGTTTAATGAAACATGGGGGTGAAAAAAGGAACAATATTAGAGCAATGGCTACAATCACACATACCAGGGCTTATAACATACACAAATCCAAATATCCTTGTTTACTTCAATATTTAAAATTAAAACGATACCAAAAAGTTTTACTAGAGGGAATTTATATTTACAGAACTGTGACCGCAACAATATCTCTTGTGCCATTTGCAATTATGTTTTAACATGCAGAACATAGCAACAGCACTGAAATGACAGCTCTGACAGCACTCCTTGTGTCACATCATATGGAAGCTACTGAAAAATATTTCTATAATAAACATATCCACAAACTTCAAATGTGAAGTTCTGCAACTAATGCAGTTTGCATTAAAAGAAGGCCATTTAACACTTTTTTATGCTTAAATGAGCAATTCTGTTTTCTTCATATTTATTCCCCTAAGACCCCAAAAAGATGCCTCAGGGAATAGAGGCTTGGTTTTGCCTGGATCCCAATTAAATTCATTTCAGTGCATCTCCAGGGTGGCACATTTGGGTTTGGCACACTCTGTATTGGGTGGATGAGTGGAGAGAAGTAAGGTGGGAGGAAGAGAAAACTTTAAGGCTAAACTGTATAATAACCACAAAATTCAGGGGCGGGGGGGAAGAGTGCCTGTACTTTTCAGCCAGGTGAGGCAAAAGTGGCAACAGAAAAAGTTGAAAGTAGAACGGGAAGTTCTGGATCAGAACAAATACCCCGAGAATCCAGCAAAGCCCTTTAGATTTGGTTTAGCGTACTCTGGGATGGGTCTTTTTGCCCTTGCTGTAGAGTAACCCTAGTGGGGAAATTAAAAAACAAGTACGAAAATACAAGTGGGTATGTAAAGTGTCTTTGAAATGCTTTACTATTACAGTACTAGCAGTACCACACAGTCAGATGTTAAGGAAGGGAGCAGCATGTCATGAGCCCACAATGAAGCCAAATACTTTTATGCTCTGTAGGTAGGATGGCACTTTCCCTAAGGCAGACAGACCTCAGGGGACATGTAGATTGATGGGAAGGTGAAATAGGTCCCATTCATGGTAGTCAGGTTAATGCCCTATCAGAGTGCAGCTGGGAAGCATTCACCCCCATACTCATGGCTGTGGTTGGATATCCATTGCTAATCCTGCCTGAACATAGGACCGGTGTGAACCAGCACAACAAACCCCGGAGCTGATGGCAAATGTCTGTCACGTTCCAGAAAGCTTCAGGGAAAAGGTACCCCAGGATAAAAGGGTGCAAAGAAAATATGGATAAACGAGGCATAAGAACAAGGGAAAATGAATAGTTACAGCTAAACAGCACATAGGTCTATTTTAAAGCTAGTTTTCAACGTGACAGAGCAACAAATAGATTATTATTTATATGTCAGAGAATATAACGACTAGACAACCAGCGAAACCTGATCTGGCCTTGCAGGCAGAGTTTGTAAGAAGGGAAAGCAAAGCTATTTATGCTAGTTGAGGCTACAGAGACTTGTGAGGACACTTAAGAGATTTAAACAGGCAGCACCATGGTATATAAATTAGACTAGTTACAAACACAAGATTATCCACAGTGGAATAAATAATTATTCATATATCCTGTTAGGACAGACTATCACTGCTCATTAAAAGACTCAAGGAAAATTACAACTAAATAAACAAAGCTCCTTAAAGTGAAATAGCAAATGCACAGTGATGTTAACGTTTTTATAGAAAATTAACATGAAACGGTAATTAAAAGTAAAAATAAACTAACTTTTAAAGCTGTATGATACAAAAAAGGAACACAGGGGTAAAGCAGATATTTCTGGAGCCTGTGAGGCAGCTCTGGTATCACAACTTCCAGCAGTAGCTTTCTGCAGGCAGAGTGAAGTGAAACAACAGGAGCAGCGAGTTTCACAGCTACTCTGCAGCGTGGTGCGGACAGCTGCGAAGCTGTCAAGAATCATATGGTTTGTGCTACTGCTCCTGCTCCAGCAAAGCTGGGGACCGCAGCTGAAGTGAGCGCTCACTGCAGGGAGGGGGCTGGGAAACCCTTCGCTTAAGGTTTATGAACACACAGATGCAGAAGTTGAAGACAGGAGCAGCAGAACATTCCCAGACCACTGCCAAGAGTTTGTAGGACTGAGACAGAGGTGGGAGAAGACAAAGGAGGGGAAACAGGTTTTACACCTTCCAGGGAGGGTAAGCAGAGGGGCTTCAAATGTATCAGGCACCCAAATATCTAGGAACAACCAGGAGCAGCGTACTCCTTGTCTAGCATCTGGACAGATGTTAGAAGAGAGACCCTCCATAGGAAAGCCACAGTCCTCCACTTCCCAGCACATCATGGTGCTCATTTATCACACAGTACAAAGTGGCCATTTCCATCACGTTAGCCTTTTAGGTTGAAGTGCTCAGTAAATATTTTAAGTTATGTCTGTATGGGCAGAAGGTAGAGTTTTTTATTCCTATCATCTGAGGATTGCAGAAAGTACTTACAAATCTACTTTCCATATGTCGATATGCAATTAGAGGATCTAAATCTGTGGTGCAAGAAGAGCTCTCATATTGAAGATAACGAAATTGAGATACTGGCAACTCTTAAGATCAAACCCTAGATCTGTTACCGTAATTAGCATATTTTCAGAACAGGCTAATTCAAAACGGGATAACAAGCAAGAGACGATGTGTCACGTATCTTTTTATATGCTACTAGGGAAAGAAAGAAAGAGAAAGCTCACCGATACTCCATTTAAGACGTATCTACGATGTGCCAAACCAAAATATGAATTTATCATTACCTGTAACTTCAACTTAATTCCTAAACATTCCCAGAACAAGTTTCAGGTTAGATGTAAGGAAGAAATTCTTTACTGTAAAGGCGGTGAGGCACTGGAATGGGTTGCCCAGGGAAGTTGTGAATGCTCCATCCCTGGCAGTGCTCAAGGCCAGGTTGGACATAGCCTTAGGTGACATAGTCTAGTGTGAGGCGTCCCTGCCCATGGCAGAAGGCTGGAACTAGGATGAGCTGCAAGGTCCTTTCCAACACAAACCATTCTATGATTCTAAATACTATTTTTCTATATAGGATTAAAATCCCACAAGTAGTTTATCACCAGTAGGTGCTTATATATCACATCTCATCCCAAAGGATTTCATACATCTGTATGCACACAAATCTTAATACATAATGCAGAGGAAAAAAACACACTGAGATTAAACCAGACATACAACTAGGGTTAGAGGATGCAGTAAGAGGCAATAATAAAGTCTGAAGGTAATGTCTGTTCCTACCAAGCCATGAAAGGAGATCCAGACTTGGATATGGTTAGAAAAATGCCCTTGCTAACAAGAAATACATAGAAGAAAATGGCTGCAGCATCACTGCCAAGATCTATAAGTTTTTATTTCACCAAGTTGCCTGCTCACTGCCTCTTCCTCATGCAGAATTTACTCAACTCCCTGACAAGAGTCCAAGATGCTACAGCTCTCTCCAGTCCACGTCCTGACAAAGGAAAACAAAATCAGCCAGCTAGCCCTGGAGGAAGGGAGAAGAACAGTCATTGCTTCCTCTACTTGACCAACAGTGTATAGTCATTAGGACTCATCCTAAACCACAGACTTTCAAATTGAAACGAGCTCGTTTCCACACATGCAGCATCAGGCAATTAGTCGCACAATATTAAATTACAGCCAGAGAAACATTTTTGGGTTTGCTTGCAAATATTCAGAGAATTAAGGTAAAACTGACAGTCCCCAAACCTTTTTTTAACAGAATTAAGGTTGACCATCAGGATTACCAACACTTCAAGCACACCAAGTGCCAAAGTAGTTACACTCCCAAGAGGAAGCAGAAGCCCCTCCTGGATCCTTCTGCACTGGGAAATGGCACTGGGGTATCCTGTGTCAGCTAGGGCTCTTTGATGATAAGCAGATGTGCTGACTGACTCATGGAAACATCCAAGGTTTTATGCAGTGTCTTCTATCTCACAGACCTACACTTGTGGCTGCAAGAGTACCATGCTGTGCAGCTGGTGGAGATCTTCAGATTGGTCTACATGAGCTTGCGTGACCCTCAACAGTATCAGATGTGACCTCTCGCTCTCCTGCCTATTTTTCATACCTGGGTAGAAGGCATGGCAGTCTACAATGATATGGGACACTGTCATCCAGCCACAACTCTGTGTATAAGGCTGAGGGAATAACTTTCCCTTCCTCATTTTCATAGGAATGACTTCCTCCCATGCCTCCAGGATCCCTGTACAACTGAATGCCAAAGAAGATAGCAAGTGGCCTATGTTGAGCATGTCTATTGCCAAGACACTTGAATTTATACAATCCTTCTAGTACTAAATGGTGAAGGAGATAGAGTCAAGAAAATCCAGCAGCTGGATAAAGGTCCCCTTCTGTCAGGAGAACATGCACAGGGGAAACCAAGCATCCTCCAGAGATGAACAGAAGCTGTCTGCAGCAGGAGTAATATAAACTCATGTATTTAGCTCAAAAGATGCTCTCCCCCTACCTTTTCTCAAATCCCTCCCAGCCTACGTTGGGACACCCATTATCAAAGAGGTTTGACTGTGCATTCATTTTTACAATAAATCTCTTTAAAAGCAGGGGTCATTGCTGCTGTTTAAACAGGAAACAGCAATGGATTATATTTGTGAAATATAATTTGCATGGGCAAAGTTGTTACAGGAAGTTAAACTGGTTTTAACATCTATTTTTCACAATGAAAATTAAGCTCAGCACAATGAAATTACATATTTGGGAGCAAAACACAACTTCAGTGCATCGTTTGCTCTGATTACCAAAGCAGACTGATAAAAATTGGCCTTGAGAATTCTTCTCCCACCTAACTGCTAGTAGTTTTAACATATGTTAAAAGGCTGAATTAAACACTACAGGGGACCCACTATTTATTCCGCTATGCCAAGTTGTGCTAATGTACAAACTACTTTGCCTTCACTCTCATTTTATGTTGTCTTAGTTAAAGAGTAAATTGTTTTTCTCCTTAATGGAGATGCACCACTATCATTTCGGAAACTCAAACCAGGACCTGGCTTCAAACAACACTGGGAGTCTGTACCAGTGTGAGTTCTAATATATGTGAGATATCCACAGAGGTGAAGTTATTCTAAAACTCAGGGGTTTGGATTAAGCTTTCCAGCTTCATCTAAATATCTTGTAATTATCTGGATCTCAGTAATGAAGAAGCTTGAAAGGAAACGACCAAGAAAGCTCATTACACAATGCATAAAAACATTCCACTGCAACAGGGTTAGCAACTCAATAAATCACCCTTCTGAAGGAATGATACTAAAGACAGAGGAGGATGCAAAGTGCAACACGGGGATACCACAAAGAGAAAGACGCACAAGTTCTACTCTGCAAAGTTGGATTCAAATGTTTGACATGGAAAGTGTTCTCTTCACAGTAGGAAACTGAATCACAGAACAACTTGGAATTTTTTAAGTGGTTTGACATTATTCCACAGAATCACAGGATGGTTTGGGTTGGAAGGGACCTTAAAGATCATCCAGTTCCAGCCCCCTGCCATGGCAGGGACGCCTCACACTAGACTAGGTTGCTCAAAGCCTCATCCAACCTGGCCTCAAACACTTCAGGGATGGGGCAGGTATCCAGCCAGGGTCCACATCCTTGTTCTGGGTGCCCCAGCACTGAATACAGCGCAGCAGATGGAGTCTCAGGATAGCAGAGTAGAGGGGGTGTATTTTACGGGAGTATTTAACTTATGCAATACAATTCCCTCAAGAAAAGGAGGGCAGGAGGGAGTTCATATGAACTTTAGGTACAGAATTTTTAAACTGTTTTTGTACAAAGCAATTAAACTGCATTAGACAATAAATGCTTTCCAGTTTTTTCAAACCAGCACAGTTGGAGTTCTACAGCCAAATAATCAACTTAATGATACTCTTCTCATTTGAGAGAAAAAAACATTACCCTCCAAACACCACCACCAAACCAACACATTTTAATGACATTTTTATTTTAATGTTTAACGCTCAACTAGAATTACACATGCCCTAAATGCAGGAGAGGTTACCAGGATGCCAGAGCTGAATAAAGTGAATTTAGGACTACTCCAAGGCCATGTAGAAATCATTCTTTAATTTCCATCTGGACTGATTTATACTCTCAAACAAAACTCCCATACTGAATGCATCTGTGAGCGTACCTGGAACGTGATACACCACACAATTTTGAGAGGTGATTTAAACTCTGAGTGATAAAACCCAAAGAATAGAAAGTACTGTGACCTGTATCTTCAGGATGCCTTTCTGCCCAAAAAGTATGGTCATTCAAAGCCAAATCTCCTCTTTTGGCGTGACAACATAGATCACACCAAAACTGCATAAACCTTGCAGAGGTGGCAGCACCTCTCAGGAGGCAACTTCATACAGATACTAAAAGAGTCTCACTACCTGAAAACTGCTGAAATTTAGCATATACCATATACTGCCTTCAAATAGCAGGCTTTCAAGAAAGCATCACCAAAATTGTTCAGTCACATTAGGGAATTAAAAAATACTCTATTCTGCATAATTCAGATTTTGCATTTTTTCTTCAGAAGCATGTTTAGAGAAGACACGAAATACAACATAGAGAAGACATAAAATACAACAGAGTGAAATACAACAGACTCTTTAGTGAGAATTCTGCTGGATCAGATTGAAGGTTCATCCAGCCCCGTATGGTCAGTGTTAGAAATAGGATAAACAGATGCGCAGAAGATATTAAAGAGCAGGGCAAACATATGATACTACCCATGCGCCCCAGTACTTTAAATTCAGGGCTTCCCTGTATGAGCTGTGGTTCCTAAATATTTTGTAATTCTCCATTTCTTTTGACCAGTCTGCACTTAACCTCACATTTTCAGCAATCCACAACATCCTTCATCAAGGATTTCCATGTCACTCTAGACAACTACCTGCTGTGCAAAGAATCACCTCCTTTTATTTTGCATCTAACTCTTAAAAGTTTCATTTGATGACTTTAAGCTTCCTGTACTAAAAGAAACTTCACAGTCAGGATACCCTCCCCATGCCACCCATGATGTTAAATCTTCTTCCTCCTATAATCTCTTTTACAGACTCAGGGGTTCTAGATTACTTAACTGAAAGGTACTGCAGATCTCTGATCAACCTTTCTGCTGTTCTGTGAAACTGTTAAAGTTTTGCTATATTCAGTTTCTAAAGTTCAGATACACTTTCTGTAACCCTATGGAAATCAGTCTACACTCATTTCTCTAAAAGTTTCTAACCTCACCAAGTAGACCACATGTGCTCAAGCAAAGCTTTAGCACATCGAAGCCACAAGCTCAAAAATTCTCTCTTCACTAAGCACGCTCCATTCTCAGTCCCTATGTGCAAGCGGGCTCCATATGCACCACCCTTACCCAGTGAACGAACATCTAATCCAAAGGTTAGACACATTCACAGGGATCATCTCCACAACTACAACTTTGGGATGCTGCAAGTCCAGATTTTGCCATTTAAATTGCCTGTACTTTCCAAGAGCTGTGAAATGTAAGCGAAAGAAGGAATGATGAATAAACAAGCAGGGCCAGACAGTGGGCTTCCTGTGTGAGGGAAATGTAAAAGTGATGGAGAAACAGGACAATTGACTGTGGGGAAAAATACAGATCACACAGAGAGCCAAAGGAAGCAGGAAGAGAACACAGCCACAGCTGACAAGGAAAATGAGCAAGAAAACGGAGAAAGGGGCAAGAAGAAATACCATGTCACAAACACCTGCCTAGGAGCCACGGGGCATGGAGGGAAGGAAAATGCAGACCAGGTGAAAAGCCAAACAAGAAGAATCTGCAGCTAGGCAGACACTGAAACAGTGACTAGAAGTGATGAACGGGGACAAGGATTACAAAAGTAAAGAGAATGGGAATATGATGAGGAGTCAACAACATGAAAAATTGTTAAGAGTCTGGCAAAGAAAGCTGGATACAAGAAGAAAAAGGAAAAGGTGATATTTGGGAAAAAAACAAGAGAAGACACCATAATCACTCAATGCTGGGACAGAACTTAAGATCCAAGACTCACATTGCCTATGATGAACATGTAACTGTGCAAACCTCTGAAAAAGTAAGCATCCCATCCACTTGTGAGCTTGGTCTCTGTGGGACACTGTGTAACCAGTACTGCTTTCAGTTCTTCAGCATGGTCTGATAGACTGCAAGCCTTGAAATTTTGCTCAAGGAATACTTCCTTCTGCCTGCCATCTCTCAGAGGAAAGAAAAGATGTCCAATCAACAGCCCTGACCTGCCAACACTATTCTTGTTGTCTGCCAGCAGCAAGACAGACCCGGGAGGAGACAAAAAGTCTTAGTAGGATGGGAGAGAGACAAAAAAACTGCCTAAAACCATCTGAGAAAGTCTTGGAGTGAGGCTTCAGAAACCTAGGAGACATGCTTGAACAGCACAGGAGGCATTGCTAAGAATAGTTTCTGCAGCTGGACCACCTTTTGTAACAGATTAATTCAAGGAGCAAAGGTCCATGGAAGCTGAAGGTCCAATCATGAATGTCATCGATAATGGTGTCAAGTCCCACAAGGCAGAAGTTCAATGTGACAGCATTAAATACACTGTAATCACAATGTCAATTGTTCATCCTGAGAAAAAGGCAGGATCAAGGCTGACTGTGAAACCTTCCTTTGGCCCAATTTGTGCTAAACGCCCTCTGCGCTTCAAGAGAGATGCAGACCATCTGGAGAAAACTCAAAACAGCAAGAAGAATCAGAACTCAAGAAAACATCGTCTATAAAGAAAGTAGGAACAAATTTGGGGTTTCTGTTATGAGTAAAAGCATGCTGGGGAAATAAAACAAGAGGCTTTTGCACAAAGCTATCCTTGGCAGATGGTACAAGTTGTAATGGGATAAACCCAGAACAAGGAGAGTGAGGGTTTGATGCGAACAAAGTGTTTCCAACAGTAAAAGCAAAGAGACTGGAAGGGACTGTTTAGGGATGATCTGGAGGTTTTATTTTTGGAAGACTTAAGAGGAGTTTATGTAAACTTCTGTCAGGAATGGTTGCTGTAGATAAGGGCTTTGGAAAAGAGGTGAACTAGATGACTTCCTGCCCTAAGTATCTGAGGTAGGATTGCTTAACAACGATTCATCATGAATTATTCTTGAGGCAATTTCCCTAGTGGATGCATGAACAGACAGGACAGACAACCAGTAAAGACTTAACTCCTTTTTCAGTGTGGTCTTAAGTCTTTACCTCCTGGCAACATATACATTGTGCCCTGAAAGCCAAATCAGTAATCCCACTCTGCCCTAGGCTGGTCACTGATAAAATGCTGAAATATTAATTCACTATTATTTTTGTAACATAAGGGAATGCAAACATGGAAGTCAACTGCTGACTTCAGAGGAAACTCTGTAAATGCTTACATGGATCTAGATCTGAAAGTGTAAAGCAAAACTCTGCAATGATTTCACAAGTGCCCTGTTTCATGCATAAGGTTCATTCTCTGCAGAAAGAATTCTTGTAGAAAAACATTCATGTAAACTACAAACTGCTTTGTAATACATGTGCATGAAAGAAATAATTTGTCTCAGAATTAATCGTAATACTGGTATCTCCTAAAATATTATCTTTTTTAACTTTAACAGTTTTTTAACGTATTATAATATTAAATATTTTATCTAACTCCTCCCTCCTTCTCTTTCCATCATTGCAGTGTTGTTCTGTCCAGATTATCTTATCTCTCTGCCACTCCACAACTTCTTTTTTCCACCGAGTATTGCTTTTGAGTGTTGCAAGTTTTGTAACGTGCTTTCTGTGAAGATTAAAGTAAAAAAAAGATAAAGAAGTTCACTGCTATTTCACACCATCAACAGATGTTCACCAACCACTTCTTTTCAACAGTCTATAGCACCCCCACCCCCCATTCTCCAGACTCCAAATTTGGTCTTAGCAGCAGGAACAACAAAATAAGGGGGAATAGTGCAATTGGTCTGGAATGAAAATTACGTGCTTTGTCTAATTACAAGTGAAGCAGGAAAGGAGGAAGGTGTGTTGCCAGGGTTTTTCTGTAGTTTTAGCGACAGTCTCACAAGAGCAGATATTTAGCAGACCAAAGTACCAAAATCAAAAAAGCTGTGTGAAAACCTCAGCTTCTACTTATTTTAAGAATGTTCTGTCTTCATGATTATGGCAAAAGAACTGAAAATGTGCAATTAATGCAATTTATAGTCTCTGTAAATAGAAAGTAAAATGTATCAAAGGTGTTTTGTTCTTCAATGAAACTGTGTTTCTGGGCCATTCTTGTTAGCTCTTAATGCTTGGAGTTGACAATGTGGGAAGCAGAGGAGGAAGGTAGAAGTGGGCTCTGCTGTAAGGCACAGCCGGTTTCTGGCTGCTTGCCTGCCTCATGGGCTGCACTTCCCCTGCTCTCTGCAGGCAGCACAGACCAAGGGAGCAGATTCCTTTCGAAGAAGCTGGATTCCACTCAGCCATAAGTCCTGGGCTGACAGAAGCTTCTCACAAGGCTTATAAAAAGAAAAAGGGAACAACCAAAGGAAAAGGCTCCAAAACCCATGACGCTCATGATATATAAGAGCTGGCAGCATTACTTTTACCACTGCCAGGCTTGGTAGTTTATCTTTGCTTGATGTTATTGCACCTCCCCACATGTGGTCAATAATTCACTCATTCCTTCTGTGCATACACACATGCCTCACCCCTTTCAGCCTCCCTACCCCAGTCAGTTTATTCTGGTTTTTAGCACAGTGGTTTCTGAACACTCATCCTAAATCCATTATTACATTCCCTGCCCCAACCCTATTTGCAGTCAATAGTTCTCTTGGACTCCCCCATCTCTCCACTCAGAGAGAATCCAATATTGACCATCTCCTCTCTCACCTTTCTCTTAAATGTTCTTGTTTAGCCTCAGTCTCAGGAGGCATCCAGAGAAAAGCACCCCACAAGCCAGGCTTTGGCCAATCTCTCAGTTCTATGACTGGGGTCATAAAACCTCATGAAGTTCAACAAGGCCAAGTGCAAGGTCCTGCACATGGGTCAGGGCAATCTCAAACATAAATGTTGGGTGGAGACTGGATTGAGAACAACCCTGAGCAGAAGGACTTGGGGGTGCTGGTTGACGAGAAGTTCAATATGACCCAGCAATGCACACTCACAGCTCAGAAAGCCAACTGTACCCTAGGCTGCATCAAAAGGAGTGTGATCAGCAGGTCAAGGGAGGGGATTCACCACTCCACTCTAATGAGACCCATCCCTGCAGTCCTGTGTTCAGCTCTGCAGCCCCCAATACAGGAGGGACATGGACCTGCTGGAGTGAGTCCAGAGAAGGCCATGAAGGTGATCAGAAGGCTGGAGCACCTCTCCTATGGAGACAGGCTGAGAAAGCCAGGCTTGTTCAGCCTGGAGAAGAGAAGGCTGCAGGGAGGCCTTGGAGCAGCTTCCAGTGCCTAAAGGGGGCTGACAAGAAATCTGGAGAGGACTTTTGACAAGGGCATGTAGGGTTAGGACAAGTGGGAGTGGTTTAAACTGGAAGAGGGTAGATTGAGATTAGTGTTCAAGGCCAGGTTGGATGGGCAACCTGATCTAGTGGAAAGTGTTGTTAAGGTCTCTTCCATTCCATGGATTCTATGAAATCCCCATCCTAGTTCTGATATTTCATATTATGTTAAAATAACTATTCTTCAGTAGCAAATTAATGATTTCATGTAAAAGCCTTCATCTTATGCCCTGTGTCCTGTAGTTCTCTGACTCCTTTATCTTCACTACTGAAGACAGAAATCCAATTACCTTACACTCAACTGAAAAAGTGATGCAAAAGTAGCTCCACCTACACCTGCATCTACTTCTGGTAGAGGCTTTGGTTCTTTTTTGTGCTCTAGGCAATTTTTGCACTGTCTGTTATAATATACTTCCACAATTCTCCCATGTCTCATACACCTGAAGTTATTTCTAAATATATAAATACTTCCATTGGATAAAGTTAGTTACACTATAAAATAGGAATGTAAAAACTTACTAAAAGAGATGAAGCTGATGAGTACGAGTTATTTGGAAATCAGCTTCAAAACTACTTCTGCGAGTTACAGGTTTAAAGTCTCTACGCAGTCACACTTTATCATAAATCTTGATTCATTTCCTCCCACCGCTGCAAAACCAAACGTCATCAGTGTGCGTTATTTCACACGTACTTTCTCCTAAGAGAACAGTGAAGCCACCCAGAATCCAGTCCTCCTACCCCTGCACAACACAGTGACAGTGTCAGCACACCACAATGACACAGATGATTGATCAAGAAATGAGAGATCCAAGAGGCTTTCTTCTGCTAGGTTTCAAGACACAGTGCCAAAAAACCCTTGATGTCTATCTTTGTAATGAGGACATCAATGACTCCTACAATGAACACCAATCCTGCATCTAAGTCTGGAACAAAAACTACCTGGGGTTAGAGAAACCTTAGATCTCTAATACATTTCTTTCCAAAATGTGAGACACAGAGTCTGATCACTGTTATTTAGATTAAAAATTAATAGTACTTAGCTTTTTAATGCTTTGATCAGCCAAAACAATGGGCCTTATTGGCCTTTCCTTCTTGACTAATCGAATTCAACATTTTCAGTTGGAAGCAAAAGTAAGTTGAGGGCAAACAAGGGCTGTTCAGAACCAAGAAAAAGTTTTTTTAGGAGACTGTTGTCCAGCTTTTAAGAAACAAGTTTATGGTGAAAGAAAGTGCTGTAATCAAATATTCATGATAACTGCAAGAAAGAAACCTTGAGAAGAACAGACAGCAGATGAAACAGCACTAAAACTTTGCAAATCATCCAAAACAGGGTCAAATAACTAACAAAAACAGCTGTTCAGCTCAAGGCACTCTACGTATTTACTGCAATTTAATACCAGCTTTGGAAAATTCCATTAGGAACAGAAATTTTTGTGTATTCCATTCAGGTATATGCAACAACATCTATTTAAATGACATTCTCTGTAAGAAGGGAAGTATCTCTTGGAACCTAAGAAGTCTGTGAGCACGTAAAGCATGAAAATGATGTATGCGGCAAGTAGATGAAGTAATTTTTTGTACACGAAAAATATGTTCTGTGTTGGATTAAAGGAATATGATGACGATTCTCTCCAACTCTATCAAAATATAATTACACCTTTAACCATCTGGTAACTGGTAACAGCAATCTCTGCAGCAGTAGAGACCCACTGCTGGATTAAAACCTGCTATCAGGGCTTCAACAAAGCAGCTCACTAGGATTCTCTGACACTGTTTCAAAATAGATCACAGACGGTGCATTCTGGTTTCCCTCAAATAATGTAATTAACACTTTCACTGGTTTTGGGGGCAATTTATGCTGATAAAAAGTTTCTTAGATTACAAACATTTTCTGTATTGCAAATTCTGAAATAGAGAAGAACACAGTAGAAATGACAAGAAATTTGTTCTACTTTGTTCCTGAAAATGCAGCCATACAGGCTGAAACTTCAGAAATAACTTTATATGGACTTGCTAGTTCATCATTTTCTGAGTAGGAAAGCTTCAGTAATCACATTTTATCTCCTATCACTTGTGTGTTTTAACTGAAAGTTAATACGCTATAATTCAAGGGTTTACCAGCATAGTCTGCAGACAACACTCAATGAATGTGCTTTCCACCTTGCTCTTCCTATACGCCAATGAAGCCATCAGTCTCGAGTGCAGGGGCTGCTGCCAGCCCTTCAAAGCACCAGCAGCGTGTCCCAGGCCTGTGCCCTGAGCACTCTGCTCCCCATTATCGGGCTCCCAGCCCTTCCGCTGACTCAACACCCGCCTCCTTGCTCACCAACCTGGGTTTAGCTTCCACCCCCACAGAGGCAGTGGAGCATGCAGACTCCTCGGACACCGAGTGCTGAAGGACTGGTGTTAGCTGCTTGGTGCTGTCCACTTCTGTTTGGGCATCCTCTTCTGCAGACTGCTCTTTGACTTCTGTTTAACAAATAAGAATAGTATTTATTAATTTATTTATGCTATAAAAAAATTTGTGAGCTTTCTCTTGTGCTGCAAACACGCTTTTTACTTATAGGCAAATCAACCAACATAACTATGTTCTCAGACACACTGAAACTTAAAGAGGAGGAAAATATTATCCTTTACATCTAGCAAAAACTTGAAATTGAATGTTTATAAACCTATAAATATTCATATGCTTATAAAGTTCCATAACACAGCATACCATTGTGAACTAAAGATGTTCAGTAAGTAATGAGGAGAGGGGCAGGAGAAGCGTTGTTCGGTGACAACCTTTTCATACGAGGCTGCAGTTCTAGACATTCTCATTCTCCCCCCATCTCCTCTTGTGTACATGCTCTGTCATCCCTGAACAAACATCAGGCTGAAGCACACTCATCTGGGGTATAATGAACATTTTTTAACTCCCAGGTTAGCTTTAACTTTGATGAATTCCCTGCGCTAGTTCATTCCTATTATACTAACTCTGTGCTGGCACAGGATTGAAGAGGTGAAGGAAGGAAGGACATGGTTTATGCCATCTTAAACTCCATTACAAACTGCAGGAATATAAGCAATTTTTGCAGCATCCTTTCAATTTACATCTACAGCTGACAATGATACTATCTGCCAAGAAGGTTTATTTCTGCTCAGAAACATGAAACATTGTGCTGCTGTCTGCATAGCTTAAATCCTATTCCCATTTGGTTTCCTCCCTTGCACAGAGCAAGTCAGGGATTTGCCAGGAGGACAGGGTAATGTGGCACTCCAAGTGCATCAGAACACACGGGAACAAGAGTCAAGGCTGTAGAGCAATAAAATCTGGTATTTCCACACTTCTCCATATTTTGATTTTGAAACTTAAGTAGCATAAAAATTATCAGACTCTGGCAGATATTCTTCACATGTCCAGCTTAAGACACTACTGTCTCTTCCTGTCAGTGTCTGCCTCATGAGCCAGCTTGTGCCCAGATAGCCAATGTGGCCAACAGCATCCTGGCCTGTATCAGCAATAGCATAGCCAGCAGGACCAGAGAAGTGACTAGTCCCCCTGTACTTGGCACTGGTGAGGCTGTACCTTAAATACTGTGTTCATTTCTGGGCCACTGACTGCAAAGAAGACACTGATGTGCTGAAGTGGATCAGCTCCAGCAAGTCAACGGCTGGGCCAGCTGGGAGGGCAACGAACCTGGTGAAGGGTCTGTAACATAAGTCTTATAAGGAGCAGTTGAGGGAAGTGGGGGTTCTTTAGTCTGACGAAAAGAAGGCTCGGGGGGGCCTTATCACTCTACAACTACCTGAAAGGAGGATGGAGTGAGGAGGTGGCTGACCTCTTCTCCTAAGTAACAAGTGATAGAACAAGAGGAAATTGCCTCAAGATGGACCAGGGGAGGTTTAAATTGGATATTAGGAAAAATCTCTTCACCAAAAAGTTGGGTATTGGAACAGGCTTCCCAGGGAACTGGTAGAATCACTGTCTCTGGAAGTGTTCAAAACCTGCGTACATGAGGCCCTTAGTGACATGGTTTAGTGTGGACTTGTTGTTCTGGGGCGTAACAGCTGGACCTGATGATCTTAAAGGTCTTTTCCAGCCTAGTTGATTCTTTGATGCCATGATCTGTCCCACAGCAGAGACAGACCAAGGACCTGTGCCTGGGTCACTTGCCATCTAAAACTTCAGTGAGCACAGGTTTGCGCTGAGAGGCCAATACATACAGCCCTTACAAAGAAATCTGGTTCGAGTAAAGCAACAGACTATTTAGAAGATTTAAGCAGAAGTTACATTCACTTTTTTTAAAAAAATAATACATAACATGTCAGAATACCATCAAATATTGCAAAAGATAAATTATTCAAGTGGAGAAATGGAAGGTTAGAAGAATCTGCGACATGGGTGGGAGTGCGCAAAAACCTGCTGTAAGCTTTAATCTTATTTATAAGATCAATAAAAGAGAAGAAAACTCTCAGAACACAGAACTGCACAGCTTGGTCTGTAAAACTGAAATTATACACCCGCTACAGCACATGGAGAAGAGGAACTCTTTCTTTGTTTGATGTACAGAGATTGAAGTGAAATTATTCTTTAACCTAGAGTGACCTCATTTCGGAAGACAATGATGTAACATTTAAAACCCTCAATGAAGGCACCTGAAACATACTAAAGAGAAAAACAAACTTAAAGAAGAAATTCCCTGTTCATGACTGTGTGTCAAATATTTATTTGAGCTGGTGTAAACTGTAACTGCTTCCCTGATTTCAGTTAAGCTATTCAGTAACATATACCTGAAACACTGTTGAACATCAGAAACATCCAGAAATGTCTGACAAGCAAACGGCTCATGTTAAACCCATTACACCAACTTATCCTAAAAAATAAAAGAATGCTAGACAATCACTTGATGCCAAAGAAATATCCTGTTGGGAAATGCATCCCTTGTAATAGTAAATGGCTCTGTACAGAAAACAAACCAAAATGAATCAGAACCCCACACCCTTAGTTTTTGGCACATCTGAATAAATAATCCCTGCAGTCACTCCTGGATGAGGATTCAAAACATAGGCAGCACTCAGCAGAGCTATTCATAATGGTCTGTAGTGCATTTCCAAAGCATGTTGAATCTGAAGGATAATTTTATGCAAGTAACCCAAAATTTCTACATACTCAATGAAGTGTGCAAAATATAACTACCTATAAGACAGGCAGACCTCAAATCACTAACACCAAAACCCACACCACAGCCCACAACAACACCACACCAAGTGCCCAAGGAAGACCACCAGAAACTGTGGCCTTGTTCTGATCCATGACTTTATTTAACCTAGATAAACTTTGAAAAAGGACCTCTGCATTACTGTGTATCTGCAGAAACTGTCAAATAAGGAAAAGCCATTTACTCTTTGCCAGCTTTCATCTCATTGCACATTAATGGGCACCCATTACACTGGAAAGCAAAGTTCATGGACACTTGCTCACTCTCAAGAACTCTGGACTATGTGAAAAGACACAGATTGTTTACCACTACACACTATGACTACACGAGCTTACATCCTTATGGTGCTTTTTCCCCTGCTGTTTGCTTCTCTAGAAAAGAAGAGACCCAAATTATACTAAATGAGACAAACAACATCTCAACTCCTGTCTCTGCAATAAACCAAACTGTGTCTCAATATGCCGTTGGAAGACTGAAAACACAGTGCTCACCAAACAGAATGAAAATAGCATCTATGTTAGCTGAAGTATCGCACGCACAACTTGGTGAAAGTTTTGCAACACAAGATTAAGGAACAACAGAAGTTATGCATTTCATGAGCCAGACTAATCCCAGGAGATGGGAGTCCAGCTCTGGCATGGCAGAGGGACAGTAGATACCCTCATTGCTCCCTCAGAGATGTTCCTAGAGGCATTTGGCACAACACACCAACTGCTTTTCACCGAATTTAATGAACATTCATCAGACTTGGTTATGGCATCCTACTTTGAAGCTTCTGGGAGTGAAGGAACCATGAATGATTAATAAATGTGAAGCTCATTTGCAAATTCATATCTAAGGCTTTATTTTGCATCCTGTTTACATGACTGTTTCTGTCACAGTGAAGATCCTGCCCATATGTAAGTTGGGGAGGGACGGAAACTGAGAATTAAAAAAAAAAGAAGTTATATGCACAATTCCAAGTGTCTCCAAGTTCTTTTTTTAGGTCACTATCCTTTACTAAAGCATTAGAAAAATATTAGGAAACACAGCTTTTAAAGAAAAATGTTTCTTGAATACTTTACATCAATAGCTCCTCCTCACCTGACTGGTGAGGACAGAAAGGTCTCCTTATTAAAGTTATAGGAAATCCCTGAGAGTGTAAGGAGTTAAGCTCCTACCCTCATGGGCCAACAGAAGGGTTGAAACTTCCATAAGCTTTATAACTTGGGTAATATTTTGTAGAATTCTCCCCTGTGAGGGTGGTGAGGCCCTGGCACAGGTTGCCCAGAGAAGCTGTGGCTGCCCCATCCCTGGCAGTGCTCAAGGCCAGGTTGGATGGGGCTTGGAGCAACCTGGTCTTGTGGAAGGTGTCCCTGCCCACGGCAGGGGGCTGGAACTGAATGAGCTTTACGGACCCTTCCAACCCAAACCATGCTATGATTCTATGATAACATCCACAGGATTACAGCATGGTTGAGGGTGGGAGGCACCCCAGAGGTCACCTTGTCCAATTCCCCGCTCAAGCCAGACCATCCAGAGCCAGCTGCCCAAGACTATGTCCAGGCAGTTTTGAGCATCTCTAAGGATGCAGATATGAAATAGTAGGGGGAAAAAAAAAAAAAAAACAAAAAACTCGCTTGCATAGATGGGGAGAGCTATGCTGGGAAGTCGCTGGGATTGGCAAGACCTACAAAACCTACAGCAAGATAAGGAGATACATGTGTGGGCTCTGCTATGGCAATCGAGCAAAGATGACACCAGCATACACAAAAGTTGTTGGGTTTTTTTTAAGTTAGAAACTACTTTCCAAGTCAAAACCTGAAAATACTCCAAAAGTTCTGCCATGATAGAAAGAAAATCTCTTTTAAAATCTTATGAATCATGTTCAGTATATAGTGACATTGAAAACAAAAATCAAAACAGAGGTCCTAAACAAAATATTCTACTGCTGCTTAAATGCAACAAGGTGACTATTTAATCAGTTTACTTGGTTGGGACTCTGCTGCCAGACCTACTGCTAACATGGCAGACAACAAAAGAAATGTTATAACCTTCCAAAACTTTCAATAGGAACAGACGGTATCACAGGCTGGAAAATACCAGTATTGCCAAACACAGAAGGGACATTCCAGGGATCTCAACTGTTGCTTACTGAGGTGTTCTGCAACAGGGATTGACAGGGTTTTCATCAGCAGATGCAATTGTTATTTCTGCACAAGGAAGGGACAGTGCTGTCAGAAACGACAACAGGACAAGGGGTTTCACACAGCCCCATAGGGGTCTACAAGCAACACCAAAATGCTCTAGTTCTACTAGTTTAGACAGATTAAGAAATCATGTCAGTGTAGCAACAATACAAAAAGAAATTTTAACAAAAGAATGTAAGTTATAATTTAAATGCCTATCCAGTACTACAATTACCAAGTTTCACTCACCCTGCCCCTTTAGGAACAAGTTTCCACTACTCCAGAGTTTGTAATTCTGTTACTGTTTCAGACACAATTTCATGGCAACATCACCTCTCCTGCCAGTGCCTGAGCAATTCACTGGCACACTTCACCTGCACAGGTTTTAGAACGGACACACTGTGGCTAACCGGTCCCTAACAGATCACCCGCAGCCCTTTCAGACAGCAGGCAGCCAACCCAAGGTATTGAAGGAGAATCACGCAGAGCTTGTTGACTGCAAATAGCTGCCACCATCACTTGGGCTGCACTGAGCCTGTAGGCACATACCCTTGCCTAAAAATACAACCATAGGAGAGAGAGGGGAAAAAAGCATCCTGAAGTTTGAGTGTGATGGTAGTAACCCTATGCAAGAACCATTTCTTTATGGACAGAGGCACAGTTTTTTCACCTTAAGTCAACAATTTTATTCACCACACAACAAAACGTACAACCGCATCAGAAACGTTTTGTTGGCGTTTTCTGCAAGTACTGCAAATGTATTTTCCTTTAAAACCACCACTTACCTACTTTTTTCTTCTCCGAAGGACATGGCAGCGATTTACTCACTGCAACAGTTATACAGAGATGAGAAGAAAGCCTGCAGTTATTCTTTTTTGTACATCTCGATGTGTACTTGGATAGTTTTCGTTCCAACAGATCTCCTATTTGTTACATACATTTCACACAGAAAATGGCTTTGTTCAAGTTTTGCACCGGTTATAAAATACAAATCATGTTTTCAGTGTAGGACCATTTAAACTGTAATTTCAGTCTTTCTAAACACAGAACACTGAACTATGCATAACCAGCTCCCAGTGATCTGTGACCAAGAAACTTCTTAAGCTGGTGGCGGTATTCAACAGCAGTTCTCTGACGATTCTTCCATCCATTTGTTCAGGTCTTTTGGCTGTGTAAAATTTTTCATGCCCAAAGCACCCAGCAGCAATGAATTCTACAATGTAAGTAGATATCAAGTGCAAACACAACTACGTTTTTGCTCTGAACATGACCTGATGTCCCCTGGTTTTTGTGATGCAAATCAAAATAAATCATCATTCCTTGCTCAGTTTCTCCATAGCACTCATCATTTTGTGGGACTCTACTAAATTCCTCCTCAGTTATACCATTTCAGGTTGAAATGTTTTACCCTAACTGATCCCTTCACAGAAGCTATTATTTACTCCTTGTCATACTCGTTGGCCTTTCCTGTACTTCCCCAATTACAGCTCGTCCTTTTGGAGAAGAGGAAGCAGAACTGCACATGGCATTTAACATGCAGCCGCGCCAAGGGTTTATAAAGTAGCAGTAAAAAAACCACACTGATGCTTTTTTCCCCTAATCCCTTTGCCAGTAATTCTTAGAACTTGATTTCCTTCTTGGACTTATAAAAGCTACTGCAATTCTCAGAACTACAGTACCACTTACTCCGGCAGCAACAGCTATTTGAGAGTGATTTTTGTTGGATTTTTCCCCTGCATGTTCTTTTACATGAACTACCACTGAATTTAGGAGTCATTTCACTTGCTACAGTCACGTCTTCAGTGCCTCACAGGTGTGCATCTCTTTATTACCCTAAGAAAGTTTATTTTACCCACTACTTTCGTCCCTTTTGTACCTGACCTGGAAAAGGATCACCAGGGCAGATGTTGTGGGACTCCAACACCAGTCTGGTTTATTCTACGATTTGAATTAGGTGGGACTGAGGTTTGAATTCCTCTAATATTTCTCCTACCAAATTGGAGAGTTGGCCTCAAAACAGCATGACTTAAAACTAAGGCAGGTCCACAGAACTAAAACATACACAAACCAGCAGTTTCCCATGAAGAAAAGAGTGCACATTACATAGGATACATGCTACTATTTCAATCTATTTGCCTAGAAATAACAACGTATTTCACCTATCATGGCTTATCTTAAGAGGAAATTAATGTGAAGTTCAATAAGAAATCACCTGGCCAGGCAACATCACTGAGTTTGATAATAACCTTATTAATGACAACACCACAGTCAGTTGATAGGATCATACAGGCTCTTTTCTGTATTATCAATTCTGAAGCCTCCAAGCACCATGGGGAAGTAAAGATCTGTTATTAACTATTAATTTAGGAATTAGTTGACACAGTATAGATAGTAAACAGAATACTTTATGGATTTTCTACGAGTTTTCCAAGAGACTCAGAAATTAAACTACTGCAGTTCTCCCAGATCAGAGTCTGAATCTCAACATTTTTATGTGACACAAAGACAGGAAGAATTAAAGACTCTATGACTAGTTGGATATTTCACAAATGTTCTTAAAAGAAAAGCAAAAACAAAAGAAGGCATAACCAAAGAATTAACAGACAGAATTCACTTCCTGCCAAGTTAAATGTAGAACCAAGATAATACAAAGCATAAAAACTTGCAGAAACTAACAGAAGATGAGGAAAAGAACCAGAGGCCAAGTCTTCATTAATAGGCTTGGCTTCATTAACAGACACCAAACCTAAGGAAAGCTTACCAAGATGTATTTGTCATATTTCATTCCTTTAGATTAACAGATTTATATTGGCATGTACGTGTGTGCACAAACCCATGTTTCTCAGACTTCCATGGGTTTTGGCCATTAAAGAGACTCATTCCTCAGAAGAAAAAACTACAGAGAGGAGCAACACAAGAGGATCGACAGGAGAACGCAGTATTCTACAACAACACATATTTAACAGATAGCTAGAAATGTGAACGATGTTGATGGCTGGAAGGTCTTGATAGGACCAGGGGCAATGGGCACAAACACACACAGGAGGCTCCCTCCAAACTTCAAGAAACACTTTTTTGCTGCGAGCGTGACTAGGGAGCCAGCACTGGTTGCCCAGGCAGGGTGTGGAGTCTTCATCCTCGGAGATACTCAAAAGCTGCCTGAACACGTGCCTGGACAACCATCTCTGGGAGGCCTTGCTTGAGCAGCAGACTGGACCAAACAATCTCTAGAGGTCCATCCAACCTTAACCATGCTATGATGCTGCAGGTGCTAAAATAATGGGAGGGATGGGTAAGCTCAGCATTGGATAGGGAAATTAACAGTGCAACATCACTGTGAGAACCACAGTGAAGAAAAATGAAGGAACATACAGCTGGAAAGACAAATATGAAGCTCAGAAGCAAAACAGACATTAAGGGAGGAGCCAACAAATCAGCAAGAGAAACAGGGCTTGGTGGGTAAAGGAAAAGAATCTGTCCTAAGGTTAACAAGAAGCTAGAAGTTTATTGATTCTGTAGAAGCATGTGCCAGCACCATTTTTTTCAGGAAAATGTTGACTTAGCTCCAAAGAGATCTTTTTTCCAAATTCCAGAATTTCCTTTTTCCAATTCCAAATCCCTCCTC
Organism: Psilopsiagon aymara; assembly: GCA_024733675.1. Taxonomy (NCBI): domain Eukaryota; kingdom Metazoa; phylum Chordata; class Aves; order Psittaciformes; family Psittacidae; genus Psilopsiagon; species Psilopsiagon aymara. Next base: position 365 of record JANRGW010055043.1, on the reverse strand, counting down.
TCTTTCCATCCTTAAGAAGTCTACGTTCATTTATCCCAAAGTGAACATAGCACTTGGCAGAAAATGGGCAGGGCTCAGAAATCACTGCAGTTGGAGGGGATAATAACCCATACTGAAATGATCAGAGAGCAGCACACAGTTTACCCTGCTCTGTTTCAATTCTGCCTCTTTTCACATAAGAGATTACAGAATTTTGTTAAGGGTAGTAACTTGCTTCCCAAACTGCAATTAAAACAGCCATGCCCTGGCATTATAAAAGAGCTACTTCAGGAAGAATTCCTGCCTTTTTTCTTTTTTGAACAAGTATTTGTGTCAACATTACAAATGGAAATAATGTATAGTGTTTAGTATTTACATCCCCGTTT
>JANRGW010055038.1:1717-11853 GCA_024733675.1 Psilopsiagon aymara | reverse complement strand
CCGGCACCACCTTCATTCACAACATAGTTTAGAAAAGCGGCAGGAGTCAGGAGGGCGGCCTCTTATGACCCTGACACCGCTTGGGCACACTGGGGAGTTCTCGCCCTTCGGAGCTCCCTGCCGTCGTGCATCGGAGCTCCGAAGCCCGCACCCCGCCTGGGGCCCTGCGGCCTCCGTATCCCCGCTCCCTGGGCGGATCTCGCTGTCTCTCCACGGGGGAACGGTCTGCAGCCTCTCCCTCTCTCCGGGCCTCCCAGGGGCCTCCGGGCGGTGCAAGGAGCAGCCCCCGTCGCGGTGCCCAGGTTGGGCAGCAGCCGCTCGGTTGCCCGTGCTCCGAAATCCGGCAATTATGCAAATGCATGGGATGCTCTCCCCTTTGATCTGAACTTCCTCGGAATGATCCCTTCTCATTACGGAGCATGAAAATGCTTCTCGGACGTGTAAAGTGAACGACAGAGCTTCTTTCATCCCCTTTTGTTACCCGCACCGGGCTTGTCGCTCTACCCCCGCATTCCCCAAACGCCGAGAAAGAGGCGGAAAGGGGCTCCCGGGGGGAGACGGTGGGACGTGGGAGCCGCCCGTCCTGCCGGTTGTCATGGCGAGGCCAAGCGTCTTCCCAAGTTATGTGCAACTAATGGGTTTGTGCCCCGCTCGGCTCCCGGTTCACCTTCTCCCCCGCTGGCCCCCCTCCTGCTCCCCGGGAGGCAGCGGCGCCCCGGCGAGCAGCGCGCCAAGCCCCTAGGCCTCGTCCCTCTGATTCACCCTCTGCCTGCCCATCACACGCTGCGGGCTCGAGAAACAGAGGCGGGATGGGATGGGGGGGGAGGACTCCCGCCGACGGAAACGCAGTCCCCGGGCAACTTTAAACTCCATCTTTGGCTGCGCTCCTTCCCACCTCTTGTTTCAGTTTTGATAACTGAGACTAACAAGGCACTGAATGTAGCTCAGGTTTAGTATGTCCACGCAACCGCGTGGATATGATTTTCAAGACTCCCGAGAGCCACAGCTGGGAATTTTTGTTATCTTTCTTTTCTCTCTAAGATATATTAAGAAAGTTTGTGCTGTCTTGCAAACTACTCCTCCCGTGTAAGAAAAATATCCTGACCATTTGCTGGAGGCCATTTTATGAAACCTCAAGAAGGTTAATAGCTTGCATGATTTCAGGAATACCAGGTGTCTCCTTAATACCTTTTTCGCCTTCCTTGCCATTCATTCGGCCAAGTCAGGGGCTTCGTGACAGACAAAGGGTTCCCGAGGGGAATCTGAGGGGCCTGTACTATAAAACAGGGACTTCCACAGTGAAGAGAGAAAGCCTTTGAGACGAAGGAATAAGTCTGAAGGAGGGCACAAAGTGAGGGGGATGCCCTAAGTATGTAGGTTGTTTTTTTTTTAATTTGGCTGGAATTCACAATTTTGCCTACAGAAGCATGGGTAGGTGCAGCATTAATGAAATGGTGCCACTGCAAAACGAAAGCTGAGCAAACGGGGGAAGGAGAATTAGCTGAACTGGTTTTAAAATGTTGTCGTGTTTGTTGAGCACTGCTAAACTGGTGCTTTACAAACACTTGGAAAAGAAGTTTTATTAATGAATAATAAAAAGAAAGGCAATCCTCCTGCTTGCTTACAATTAAACAATGACAGCTTGTAATGCATTCTTTTGAGACCTCCAGTAATATAGCAGCTCAGGGGACCTGAAATACCTAATTCACTGGTTTTTTAAACCAAGAATGGACCTTTATGATCAGCTGGTCTGACCTGCTACTTATCATGGGCCAGTGAGTTTCAGCCAGACGTTCTTGTATCAGACTCATAAATTCTGGCTGAGCTTTTAACCTGGCATCCAGTCTTGCTCAGAAGACTTTTAAGCAACAGCAAACCCACTGCTTGCCTCAGTTGTTCCTGTGGTTGTGTTCCCTCACTGTTTTTTAAAAAAATGCACCTATTTCTGCTCAGAATTCATATAGCTTCATTTCCAACATAGGATCTCATTATGCCTTTGTCTGCCACATTAAAGAGATCTCTACTATCAGAAATCTCCCCATAGAGACACTTAGGGCACTTAAAGACTATGATCAAACCAAGTCATAGCCTCCTCTTGGATAAATTAATAGATGGGATTTCTTTAGTCTTTTGCAATAAGATGTGATTCCCAGAGCTTAAATCACTCTTGTAGCTCTTTTCTGATCCCATATTAATTTGCCAGTGCAATTTTAACATGCAAACACCACAACAGAGCCAGGCACAATATTCTGGCAATGGTCTCCATTCATGTTGAAAGCATTAATGGCATCATTAAGCTTACTTGTTTAAAACCCTATGCAGATTACCTTTATAGATAGCTTTAGCAATACTGACTTTATTAAAACCCCATTTAAAAAGTCACCTGTCTTCTTGCAGACTAGTGTTGTTCATCAAATTCACAGTGCTGAGCATCATTTGACCAAACTGCAAAGCTTGCTTCGTTTTTCTAGCTCGGGCTTTTTCAGTGTCCATCAGCCCTAGCCTTCAGTAGGGCTTCACATGTTTTTGCTTTTGCTGTAAGAAGCAACTGCTGCATATACTCACAATGGCACTAGCCGTGGCTGTGCACTATCGGAGAAGAGCACAGACAGAGCTCCACTACACCGTTCCCTCTCCTCCCTCTTCCTCTCTTGCAATGCTGAAGCCCCAGTTAAGTTCCAGCAAGATTTTCACTGTTCAGTCCTTTCACTGGCCGTGGAGTGGCTCAATTTTGAGACAGTACTCCCAGATACTTAACAGACAGCTTCCCAGGGGCTTCTTTAACTATGGCAAACGGTCCCTTTCATACCTAAGCCCATTCCCTATTCACCTTCACATGAATGTCTGCTCCAAAAGACAGACACTAAGCAAGGTAAAGCTCTCCCATTAGATAAGAGATTAAATATATCCTCTGATAAAGAAATAGAAGCAGCCCATCCTGGTGATGCCCATCCATGTTTCAGTCTATCACAGCTTCTGAGGTAGCCTCGCTGAGCAATGGCAGTATGGAATGGACATGGAAGGTCCATGTATTACAGAAGCTTTAACTGTACTGCCCTTGTAACTTCCAAACCTCTGATCTATTTGAGCTACACCAGTAAACACTGCATGCAGTGAGAGCAACCATGCTTGGTGCTGCAAGCCTGGACTCTGTTCTGCATGAGAGATGGCCTGAGTTGTAGCCTAGATGCCCTGGATTATTTGGGTGAGACAGACTTCTAAAAGCCTCAGCTATAGCTAGGACTGTGTTGTGCTGGGCCTTGTGTAATGAGGGTGAAACACCCTGTGCCCCAAAGACTTCTTTCCATATTGTTTGTATCCTCAAAAGCAGAAAATCATACAGGACAGATACAGTCTTGGAAGTGGCTGAGCCTCAGCCTCATACATGAACCTTGTGTTTCCTAGAAGGACTCATACCTGAGCAACACTCCTTTATTTATTTTCCTCCCAAATGATAGGTCTTCTTCCATAGTCTCAGTTGGAGATTCACATCAATCATGATATCGTGGTCATGCATGAGAACAAAGGTGCTTTCCCTACCAAAAGCAATCAGACTGCTCTATGGCATCTTTTAGCTCACTCATGCAGTTTCCCAGCCTGTTCCCACTGACACCTCTGCCCTAACAGAGTTTGTGGCACATGCTGGAAACTGGGTGAGAATAGTGGGCCTGCACCATAGGCACCTTCTAGTGGGAAAGCAGCTATGACCTGCCCAGAAAAGCTGGTCCCTACATAGGAGTGATTCTCCATCTGCACAGATCTGTTTAAGGGACTTCTATACCACTTATTCTGCTACCGCCTCCAGGAACACGGTGCCAACACAGCATAAAGCCTGTGTAGCTACGCTTTTTACCCTGGAGTGAACTATGATGAGGCTCATGTGATCTTAAGAGGACCTTGAAGCTGCTACTGCAAAACCCAGAGAGGCCCAGCCTGCATAAACCAACACCAAGACAAGGGCAGAACAGGATTAATGGTTAAGTTGCTTTTGTGCATATGCTCCACCTCACATTCTGTGCCGTGCAGTTGCACCACTGCCCCTTTAAGATTAAATTATCCACAATAAAATGATTTTTCCCATGACACATGTCACAGCCTTCAAATCCTACTAGTAGCAGCCCTCCCTTCATTTATACTTTCCACGTGCCCTCATTTTACTATGAGTCAGACACACTTGCCCTCTCTTCGTATGACTTACACTTTCCTACCTCAGAGGACATTTATACCAGAAGACACATCTGATGGCCCAGTTTAACGACACCTTCTCTTACAACTGGCATCTCTCCTTTCCAAAACCATCGCCAGACAGCCATCGGGTTTAAATCAAATTCTCCGTTAGCCTCGACCGTGAAAAAGCCGGCACAGAGAAGTCACCTTTGTTATAACAACACACCCTTCAGTTGCACTTAATTCTAGTAAGCAGCCCATTATCTTCACTCACTGTACCAAAATGCAATTTATAATTTTAAAAAGCAATAATCATTCAAACCATCAGACCTGCAGCTTTGAGGCGCTGTGAGCCACAGGGTGGGATTGCTTCTCTTCTTTCTAATTTACCTGCAAGCGCATACCACCCAACCACTTGTGACAACCTGCTCTTTCTTCCTTCCAGGCTGTTGCAGCCAACAGTATTTGGGTCTGAGTGACTGTTTTGGGGTCTCCTCTAGCCCTCCAAGGGGTTTGTCATTAGTTTTCACAGACAGCAGAACAAGGCTGTATGTGGAAAACCAATATTGACATTTCCTTGTTTAAATATCATACATCAGAGGGGGGTCACGGGAGCCAAGGCCACCAGAAAGGGTTCCCCCACAAGCTATTATTTCCTTTTAAAAAGCACCAGGGACACAGCAGCCTCCACTGGGCCTCACACTCGCATGTCTGCTCTTCTCTGTGAGCTGGCTGACTGCTGCCAGTGCCACTTAGCAAATACAGATGTTCAGGTCTTTTTCTTTCACCACGGGTCTCACTCATCCCTGCACAGAGGCTTGGTACTAAATGAATGCCTCGTTTAAGCCCTCTTTTCAAGGCTATGCAAAATACACACCCTATCCATGTTCACCTCTGTCTTTGCTTGCAAAAATCTACAGCGTTTTCCTATCAGATGTGAAACAAATGGCATTCAAACTTATTTTAAAAATTAATTGAACCAATACATCAACAACTTTCATGTTTTCAGAGCCTCCATGGCCCTTGCCTGGGAAATTAGAACTGTGGGAGGGTAATTTTGCATTTTAATCAATGGAGCTCTCTTTCCCTATAAGATTGCCTCCACACTTTGTAACGCCAAGCAGTCCTACCGGGCTTCAGAAGAAGGAAGCCCATTAGGTGTCCCACATCTATGGCACACCCAATCTCCTCACTGGAGGAAGCTTCTTAGGGGGCTGGTGGTGGGAGGTACAAGCCCTCCATTAGTGCCACCCAATGCAATATCATTGCGGGGTACTTCTATGCTCCACACCCTGGTTTCTTTCTCCTCCCATTTATTTGAGCAGCACCTCACCTGCTGTGCCTTAGTCCTTGTGTTTTCCCCTGTTCCCCATGTGAGAGTGCTTCACTATGAGAGCACGCAGGCTCTCAAGGAGAGATCAGATGCTGAGCTAGGAAAAAGGGTGTTTGGGGACCTCTTGGAAAAAGGAGCAGGGAAAACAACGGAAGACATGTCCTTTCCCAGGGAAGGAATGGCTGCAGGATTTCTCTTTTTATCTAAAGCCCTGAATGGATTTGCTGCTAAAAGAAAGGTAATCCACATTATGTAGAAACAAAATTACATTCACATGAACACACGCATACAAACGCACACTGTTCTCTTCTAACTGCAGGACACGGGCTTTGGAAGCTGTGGCCTTGGAGAGCCACGGAAAAGAAGCCTGCGGGGAAACCAGGAACTTGCCTGCCTCCCTGTACTACCAGCATCACTCTTCTGGTCATCTGTTGTTGTAGGTTTTTACAGTTTTGCTTCTGTTTTACGGGCAAGCAGAATGATCTGCCTTCTGTGCCTACAGAGTGCCCAGCATGCTAAAGCTGCTGTCAGGTAACACAATAGTTGTGGACCTGGAAAGAGGAAAATACCACTGAAATTTAGCTCCTATTTACCTCTATGCATCTTGAGCCTGACCTGAGTTCAAAACTTCCCACCACTGTATTGTGTTTAGGTGATAGCCACAGTACATTAGATGATGCAAGACAGAGTCAACCGCCCCCCCCCCAGCTTACAAATCTAAACAGAACCCAGAGAGGTGGCATACCTAGAGGCCATAAGAACATGAAGACATCATTTAGGTGGTCACATAGTGGTCTTTAAGGGGTTTTGGTGACAGGACTTTTGAAAACGTTTTTCCCCTGCTTGGGAACATTCTGGAGGCAGCAAGATGTAAGGAAGTGATGAAAAAGAGAGATGCTGCGACTTGACAGACTATCACTGGGTGAAGGATGAAGGTGTAAGCCTTGCAGCAAGAAGGGCTGCAGGCTGTTGGGGACGGGATGCCTGCAGCCTGTGAGTGCGGGCAGGAAGGGACTGGGGACAGGAGGGGAGCCTGGGGTGCATCTGTGCTCAAAACTGAAGCAGCATTCATACCTTTCAGTGTCCATGCGACCACTGCAAGCCATAGGAGTTTGCTCATTCTGTATTATGGATGCCCAGTCCCTGGAAATGTTCGAGACCAGGCTGGATGAGGCTTTGAGCAGGCTGGTCTAGTGGAAGGTGTTCCGCCCACGGCAGGGGTGTTGGAACTGGGTGATCTTTAAGGTCCCTTCCAAACCAGACCATTCTGCGATTCTTTAGTAGTGTTCTCTACTGCTTTGTTTCTGAGGCTTAACCATGGCCACATAACAGCACTTCCAAGGAGATTTTAAAATGCCTTTGGGGCAGCGAGGGGCAGCAGCAGGACAACTATCTGAACCACTCTGGTCTGAGATATTGGGACTTAGATCCATCCAGGCGTTAACTCAGTGAAAGCCAGACAGGATCAGGCTGAAACTGGCATTATGCTCTGTTGGAAGCAAATCCACATAGTTTTAAGCACACGCAAAGCATTTTCTATGGGGACCTGGAGTGCTTTACAAGAGCGCTTGAGGGACCAGGTGACTTTTAGCATGGTGAATTTCAGCAGTGTAACTAAGGCTTAACGTTGTGGCCATGGCCCTGCCTGAGGTAGGGATGACTGCAAAGGCCAAGTCAACAAGTTGGAAAGATTTCCTTTTCTATTGCCACTGTCTTTTTTTTTTTTTTTTTTTATGGCTTCTGCTTATGTATATTGCTTGAAGAAAAAAGCACTGTGTCTTACCATCATGACACAAACCTGAGCTTTTCTCTGCTTGCTAAAATTCTGGAGGTACCTAGCAAGAGGACAGCTCTGTGCAGAACCCACAGAGAGGCGAGGAGACCCTGGGGCCATTTTTGCCTACTGCTCTTCAGGTTGCTCAAAAGTTTTAGTCCTACCATCAGTCAGTGAAGAACAAGGCCTGGGGCTAGAAACATCTGTGGTGTGTAATACCTATGCAATAGCTTTCCTGTCTCCTCACGAGGCAAGGCCCCAGCAGCTACACCCAAAGCCTGTCAGGCCCCTGGGAAATGGGGTTCAGCACTGGTTTGCCACAAACTTTGCCCCAAATACAGAAGAAGGACCTTGTCTCAAGCCAACCTGAAACATAGATGCACATGCATCTGCTGTTGTCTTGTTCTTGTGCTCTTCCTTCAGGTGCTTTCTTGACATGAGACAGGGTGTCCCCAGGCCACCACTCACAAGTTCCTACAAGCACTGCTTCCCAGCAACAGGTTATATTCAGCTTTTCCCAGACAAGAGTTGCTCTGACATCTTCACACACACACATGGACACACAGAGGGATCTTTCCAAATGCTGTGTGCATGGTCTTTTGCTCTCCTGCTCCCCAGCAGGCTGGAGCCTAGCCTGCCCAGACATGTTCCACCCCATACTTTGTCCCCATGCTCTGCCCAGAGCCTGTCACCATCTACTGCTCCTTCCACAACTCCGATACCAGCCACATCTGCGGCATCAGAGCAACGGCATGAGGTGCACCGAGGGCACACGAGTCATTTACCTCCTACCCAGCTCTGTCTGCTGTGCTCCAGTGGGAGTCACACAGTGCTCTTGCTCCCAGTTCTTATGTGGTGCACAGAGGTATAGGGCAGGTTATAGATTTTTTTCTTCTCTCTGGCAGTGCTTTGTACTCAGCAGGCCTCACGGTCTGCTCGGCTGCACAGGCTGCTGGCTTGATGGGTTCTCCCTTCGCTTCCTCTGCCGTCCCCGATGCATTAAAACCTCCTCCAAGGCCAAGGCGAGAGGTGGGGGAAGGGGGTGCAGAGGGAGGAGGCAGGCTCTGTGGGGCACAGGGGCTGGGAATTGCTCCAGGGCGCTGTTGACAGGCATGTAAGTGCCGAGGCTGCTCTGCAAACGGAGTGCAGGCAGGAGCAGGGTTCGCGAGCACAGAGGTGTCTCTTGCATGATGCGGGATCGAGGGAGCATATCACCCAAGGGCCGGCTCCTGTTGGTCTCCAGCGGAGCCGGGCATTGCCCCCAGCCCCACGACCTGCTCGGGGATCCGGACATGTCTCACCGGGATGTCTCTCGGCCACGCAGTCCTCCGTCCCGGCGAGCTGGCCCCGCGGGACACCTGGGATAGCCTTTCCCTGCTGCTGCTGCTCCCGACCCCGGCCCCGACTGCGCGGCGCTACCCGCCCCTCCCGGGTCTGCGAGGTGGTGCTTGCCGCGGGCAGCGGGTGCTCCCTGGACTTTGGGAGGGCCCTAAAGCGGACCGAGGCACAACCCCGGAGGAGCACGTCAACCCTGTAGTGGGGGCAGCCCCCGGTGGGGGGTCCCCTGTCTGGGGACCCTGTCTGGGGGGTGTGCGGGGTGTGTGTGTGTCCGGAAAATACCAAGTGCGTGCTTGGACTGCATCAAAGGTATTTATGTTGATTTTCCCTTGGTTACAACTTCCACCGTTCCTCTTTGTTTTATAGCTGCTCAAGTTTACTTGCAGAATTAAGACAGATTTTGGGGGGAGGGGGAGGAAGGGGGGAGGAAGCCTTTGTTCTCCGGAGTGCGCTTGTCTTACTTTTTGTATCATGTGGCCTGAGCGGCACCCCCTCCCCTCCCCGACAGTATTTACTCTATCTCGAGTGAGTCCTTTGAAGGAGAGGGCAGAGTCGTCGTTAACCCTCTGCGTGCCTGCTGGCCCCGACGCCGGCAGAGCCGACCCAGCGGGTCCTGGATCCCAGAGTCACGAGTACCGTTTCGACGGACGGCATCAGTGTCGTGTGCCCCCACGCTCCAAAGACGACCGCAAAGAGCCCGTCCCGTGGCCAGCCTCTGCGCCAGCCGTGCACCCGGGGAGCCAGCAGCAGTGGGCCTCTCAGAAAGAGCCAGGGATACCCCCTTGATCACTAGCAGGCTAGCCCGCTTAACACGAGGTTGGAGATGCCTACAAACTGGAAACAGCTGCCGGGCTTCGCTCTGGCCTGCCTGCTAAAAAACGCCGATCTCCTTTTAATCTGTTTCATATTCACAAATTAAGCACTTAGCTTAGGTAATAAATCACGAGGCAGTTTACGAGGCTAGCAGCAGACAAACAAGTGGAAAGGGAAAACAATCGCCTAAAAGTGTATTAAATGGAAATGGAGTGACGCTCTCTGAAAGCCCAGCCCGCGCTCCCCGGGGAGGCGGCAGCACCCTCCGGCCCCGGCCGAGCTCCGCCGCTGGCAGAGGGTGGGGACCAAGCCGAGCCGGGTAAACACTGCCCGCACTTCCCCGCGTCCCCGGGCTCCGAACGCAGCCCGGGCTCCCGCTCTTGTCTCCCCGGTCCCGGCCGCCAGTATCGGCTCCACCTGGGAGATACTCCCGCGCAGCCGGCCTGGAAATGATGACTCTGGGTGGTGATAACCCCATCTCACACACACACGTACCGGCTCGGCCTCAGCCGGAACGGGGGTGAGGAATGGGATGCTGGAAGAAATGAAGTGCTGGCTTGCTTCACGCCGAGCCGCCCGCAAGCGCCCGCGGGGGACGTGGCGTTCCCTGGTGTCCCGGGGGGAAGGCAGCCCGGAGAGGTGCCAAGGGGTCCGGAGAGCACATGCCCGCCCGGTTCGCCCCGGGGGCTGAAGGGCGCCGGGGGGGGGGGG
>JANRGW010055036.1:0-10586 GCA_024733675.1 Psilopsiagon aymara | reverse complement strand
CACGGCAGGGGGGTTGGAACTAGATGATCTTAAGGTCCTTTCCAACCCTAACTATTCTATGATTCTATGATTCTATGACACCATTTTCCCAGTATTTTTTCCTGAATGAATTTTAATAGCTTTTTAAGTTTTCTGTGAAGTCAAAGGTTATATGTACCATTTACAAAAAGAACTGCAGAGTAGCTTGCTCTTCCTCTTGTGTAAGAAACTTTGAATTTTCCCTTTGGTTTATGAGATGGGAATGATGTAGTATTTATAACTTGTAGGATTCTGATGGAAAATGTGCTTCTTAGTTTCCAGTGAACAGTCATGTAATATTGTGTTGTAAGGGCTCTTCTCTTTCTCACCCCTGCCTTCCTCCTCAGATGCACATAAAAGCTTTCTTATCATCTACTTCCTTGATATAGGTGCAACAGAACTTGTAGACTGACAGTAGAAAATACTTTTTAAGACATCTGTCGTTAGTTTCTACTGCAGGTCAAGGTATTATTAAATCAGGTAGTGACATTTATTTCAGCAGTTTCTATGTGGGTTTCTTCATTAAAAAAAAAACCTGAAGCATGACATTTGCTGCTTGTCTGTCAATTGCTGCCTGTATGAATGCATCTCAAAAAAGTACATATATGATACTTTCTTATCTAAATCTATTTTCCATATTTTTTTAAAATTTACACTTATGATGTAATACTGCATTCCTTGACAAATACTACTCCCTTTCAGATTTACATTCCCTTGGAATTTATTATCTGGGAAAAAGCTTGCATCTGAATTTAAAATTTTGAGATCCAGGCTTGTAAAATTCCCACAGGTATTAGAGTCAGAGTGTCTTCTCCCAGGAGCCCCAGACAAGCTGAAGTACTGCTGTCCTGGGTTCAGCCATAGCAGTTATTTTTTCCTTCCTGGTAGCTTGTGCAGTGCTGTGTTTTCAGCTTCAGTCTGAGAACAGTACTGTTAGCACACTGATGTTTAGTTGTTGCTAAGTAATTCTTACTCTAACCAAGGATCTTTCAGTTTCTCATGCTCTGCAAGTGAGGAGGGGCACAGGAAGCCAGGAGGAAGCAGAGACAGGACACCTGACCCAAACAAGCCAAAGGGGTATTCCAAAACACAGCATGTCATGCCCAGTATATAAACTGGGAGGAGTCACCCAGAAGGCCCAGATCACTGCTTGGGTAGGGCTGTGTGTTGGTTGGTGCGTGGTGAGCAATTGTATTGTGCAATTTCCATGTCCTTATTCACAATTCCATAAAATACCATTTTTACTTTGTAGCTGTCCTAATAAACATGACATAAAATACATTCAACCTTCTAGACCATTCTGTGATCATTATAGATGAAAAAAGTGATATGCTATACCTTACACCATCTGCAGCAATGCCCAGTATGCCATTCTTGTGAGTCACATGTACAGGACATGTCCCCATTCTGTGGTACAGTCCACCATTGTATATGCTCCTCCAGGCCAGCAAAACCTCCACCTAGACCTTCTGAGTTCTGACTTTGGCCTGTTTAGGGTGCTGGTTGGCAGAATTCCTTGGGAAACATTACGCAAGGACAAAGGATGAAGGCAGGCTGGACACTCTTCAAGAATGAAATCCTTAAGGTTCAGAGGCAGCTGCTGAAAATCAAACTGTCAGGAAAGAAGCCAGCCTGGCTGCACAGCATGGTATTGCCGGAACTCAGAAAAAAAAATAATTTATCACCTGTGGAAGAAGGGACTGTCACCACAAGAAGAGTACAAAGATGTTGTTAAATTACATAGAAAGTTAGAAAGGTGAAGGCACAGATTGAACTAATCTGGCCACAGCCATAAAAGATAATAAAAAGTACTTTTACAAATATACTAGGAATAAAAGGAGCGCCAAGGAGAACCTCCATCCATTACTGCATACCAAGGGAAATCTAGTGACTGAGGATGAGGAAAGGCTGTGGTATTTAATGCTGCCTATGCTTCACAAATAGTCACACTAGCCATTCTCATGATACTCAGTCCCCTGAGTTGGATGGCAGAGATGGGGAGCTGATGAAGTCCCTAATATTCAGGACGAAACGGTTAGAGACCTCCTACTCGGACGTACACAAGTCTATGGGTCCAGATGTGTTCCACACAAGATTGCTGAAGGAGCTGGCAGAGGAGCTTTCTAAGCCATTCTCCACAATCCATCAACAGTTGTGGTCTAGTGGGCAGGTCCCAGAGAACTGGAGGCTTGCCAGAATAAGGTCTCTTTACAATAAGGGCAGGAAGGAAGATCCCAAGAACTATAGGCCTGTCAGCCTGACCTCAGTGCCAAGGAGAGTCATGGAGCGGATGATCCTAAGTGAGATCATAAAGCATATATGGGGAATTTGAGGGATCAGACCCACTTGGCATAGGGTTATGAAGGGAAGGTCTTCCTTTACCATCCTGATCTATGACAAGGTGACATGCCTGGTTGATTAGGGAAGGGCTGTGGGCACTGTCTCTTTGTATTTACATCAAGCATTTGGTACTGCCTTCCACAGTGTCCTGGAGAAATTTGATGTTCATGGCCTGGGTGGGAAGATTCTTCAGTGGGTTGGAAACTGGCTGAATGTCTGAGACCAAAGAGTGGTGGTAAATGGTATCATACCTAGTTGGAGACTTGTTGGTAGTGGTGTTTCTCAGGGCTTGGTGCTAGACCAGTGTTGTTTAACACCTTCATTGATGATCTGGATGAGAGGGCTGAGTGCATCCTCAGTAAATTTGTGGATGAGACCAAGATGGCTGTGAGTGTTAATCTCCTGAAGGGTAGGAAGCCTCTGCAGAAGGATCTGAACAGTTTGGATCAATGAGTTGTGGCCAATGGTATGAGGTTCAACAAGGCTAAGTGCCAGGTCCTGCATTTGGGCCACAATGCTCCAGGCTTGGGGAAAAGTGGCTGGAAAGCTGCTCTTGAAGCAAAGAATCTGGAGGTGCTGACTGACAGACACTGAACATCGTCCAGCTTTTGCCCAAGCAGCCAATAAGCCAACAGCATCTTGGCCTGCATCAGATCTAGTGTGTTCTAGCAGACCCAGGGTAGTGAACACTTTACGGGGCACTGGTGAGGCCACAGCTCAAATCCAGCGTTTGGTTCTGGGCCCCTCACTACAAAAGAGGCATTGAGGTGCTGGAGTGGGTCCAGAGAAGGGCAACAAAAATGGTGAAGGCTCTGGAGAATAAGGCTTATGAGGAACTGCTGAGGGAGCTGAAGAAGAAGGATCAGGTTGGACCTTATCACTCTGTGCAACTACTTGAAAGGAGGTTGTAGTGATGTGGGTGTTGTTCTCTCAAGTAACAAGTGATAGCACAAGAGGAAATGGTCTCAAGCTGCACTAGCGGAGGTTTAGAATAGACATTAGGAAAAACTTCTTTACAGAGAGGGTGTTCAGATATCAAAATGGGTTTCCCAGGGAAGTGGTAGAATCACTGTCCCTGTAAGGGTTCAAAATCCATGTAGATGAAGCCCTCAGTGATATAATTTAGTGGTAGTCTTGGCAGCCCTGGGATAAAGGCTGGACTTGATGATCTTAAAGGTCTTTTCCAACCTTGCTGGTTCTATGAACAAAGCAAACTGTGAGACAAGAACGAACCTACTTGTTTACAAACTGAGTTTTCCAAAATTGTTTTCTCACACAATTGCATGCTTGAAGTGAACCAGTACCTTAGCCTTTGACATGCACATTCTATAAGGTAATATTATAGAAGACAAATCATTAACCTCTTTGTATTAGGAATGCATTTTTGTTTTCCGGTGGGAAATCTGGAACATTGATTTAACTAGATGCTGCTCCAAAAAAAAAAATATGTTGGCAGCTGTGACTAATGGGCAGCAGTTGCCATTGTACTCCATGGCCCTGAATATTTTTACTTTTGCTTTTATCTACCATATTTCATTCATCCAAAACTTTTATCTACAGATCAACTATTTTTAAGATGTAATTTCATAAATTGTCTCATTTACTAAAACAACCCCCCAAACAACATTTTAGAAAGTTAAATGAAGAGGAAATGTGTTGAGCAACAAAGTTTGATATTTTCATTGTTTGCTTTAAGAGTGCTACAAGCTGTCTGTCAACACTTGGTAAGCCACGTATGCTGGTTTTTAATAATTCTAATGTATCTGAAAACTTAAATATCTCTAACAAAATTTCCAGCTGTTCAAATTGTCTTTACAGGTTTCACAATAAAAACATTTTTTATAAACACTTTATTTTTTCATACTCAGTAGCACACCTCCATAAATGAAACTAATAGAAGAAATGTTTCTTGATATAACCTAGAGTACAATAAAAGGGATAATAAAATAGATGTATCTTGTCAATTCTGTGCTCCTAAGACTAATAGATTCTGCTGTGTACACCAGCAATTATTCAGGGTGGGGGTGGGGTGTTCATGCTTTTGGAATATGTACTATATTATCACTGGTTAATCTTTTTTGTATCCCAAATGAGAAATAAACGTAGGACATTTATAGTGTTATGCATTGTGTAAAGGCACATAATTGTATTATCATAGCAAATCATACTTTTATAAGGTTAAATTGGAGTGATTTTAAATTAAAGTCTTGTAAAAGATTGATCCCTTTTTCATAATGTGATTTTCCAGTATTTTTGGTGGGGTTTCTTTCTCTCTCTGTTTCTTCTTACATAGAAAAAGTTTTCACTGAAAGCAACTAAACCAAGTAATTGCTTTGTTACACACTGGACTAACTAGGATTATAGTGCCATATTACACTAGGCAATATTGCACTAGGCGCTCCTGAATATTGTCTGTTGTCTTAAAGTAATGTGCAATCACCAAAGCTGGTTTACTAGTATAATGACTATTAATATAACTACTTTTATAAATGGACATTACGAAAGGAAATAATACATTTTAAAGGCTAAGCATCTTATTCATCCCAACATGTGATTTTGTCCTCCTGTGAAAATGCAAATAAGGGGTTTTCATGAATATTTATAGGTTGTAGTTTTGCAGAGGATGTTTCCAATATGATGTTTGTCTCAGCCTTCAATGTTTTTCAGTTCTAAAGTTGTGCATACGTAGGATATCTGAATGAGATAGGAACTCAGAATGTCGCAGTGCACATAATATTGCAGGCATTACTCACATTGGCAGATGAACTTAATCAAGATAATGTATAGCTCGTTGTGTATAATATGGGATGCTTTGGTCAAGAAAATGATATGAGTAAAGTTATCTACAAATACTACTTTTTCCCACACTGTAAGTCATTTTTCTGGGAACCTTGGAGACTACGTTTAAAGAGAAAATTTTAAATTTTTACATCCTTTACAGATATTTGCTTTGTAGTTGTTGCATCAATTTGTGAGACAAATTAACCAGGAATGTAAATCTCTGCACTCACAAGAAAAGCCCAAGATTTGAAGTGTCAAGGGTGTGGAAGTGGACTTCTTATATGGCCAGTTACTAGATTTGCTAGATTATGCTATTGTTTCTGCTTTGTGTAAAAATAGATTCTATAGAAAACCAACCAACAGCTGCAAACATACCAGAACAAATAATGTAATTCAAACATTAAAAGAAAGAGAAAAACAGTTCCAAAGGTAGTAAAGTTTTAAATTTGCTTGAAAATATCAAATACATTAAAGTTCTTATGGCTAATATATTTTATATAATGGAAATTCCCACATATTTTCCACTCTAAAAAACACTGTAATTGGGTAGTAGAAACTCTAAGGAACAACTTCAAAATCTGATTATCGTGTAAACTGGAGGCTTAGATAAAATATTCAAGTTGCTTATTTTTTATTTTCAAGAATTTAATTGATTTTATGACTCTGGATAGAAAAATCCTGATTCATAAATAACTCATGTTACATTACTTAGTGTTGCTAATAACATGTGAATCTTTTACCTGAAAATAGACATTTCTTTGATTTTAGGGCTACCATTTCTCCAATAAGTGTTAGGTGATAGCATGACTGTCTGATGATAGTATGTGTCATGTTATCTCTTAGCACCAAAAGTTATCTCCATTCCAGTTCATAATACAGTTCTCTTCAGTTCTTTGTCAGTAGTTGTTTCTCAACTAGAGGGTTTAAATTTCTGAGCAGTCTGTTAACCAGTAAAATGATATCCAAAACTTTTTAAGCAGAGACTACAACTCCACTTACTATATTCATTTAAAAATATGTTTATGAATTAGTTTATCAGAATCTAGATGTAGTCCCTGTTAAGGTAATTATTATGTTACAGAGTCATTAATAAATTAATAAACTCAATTTTATCTACATGTTACAAAGCTGGTAACATATCTGGGTAGATAGCATTTCTCATGAACACTTGCAAGTCTGAAGACTCATACAACAACATGTAAAGCATATAAAGAAGCTATCATTATTAAGTAGTGTGCATTTACAGTATAATGTGCATTCTCATACCTGAATATACGTTCTTAATCCATGGTAGAAGTTTTATAGATAACCATTTATGAAGAAGTGTATAACAAAAATGTCAGATCACTCTCAGCTTTCACTTTAAAATTACCAATCTCTTGCTGAAAGCAAACATTCAAGTCAGTGTCGCTTGTGTAAAATTCAAATTGTTTGTAAGTTATGCTAATTATGAATAAAGAATTACTTTTTCTTAAAATTTTTTTATGCCTTTGTCCCTGTAAAGCAAATTTATTAATGAATTGATAAAGCATGATTTTTTTTTTATAAGAAAAAAGTTAATATGTTAAAACTAAGTTTTTCTAAAGGGAGATGTAGAGTGCATGTTACATTCTTCAGCAGATCAGCAAAATATAAATAAGATGTAGACATCAACACTGAAAAAAAGTTTTCAGTTAACAAGGAATCATTCTTAATCATTTCACCTGGGAAGTCCTGCAAGGGTCTGTTTTGGCCATGTTGTGTTTCAGTGTCTAAAAAAAATAAAATAATTTTTGAACTATGACTAAACCATAACCTTTAAAAGTCTGTGGCTGACAAGAAGCTGAGCAGGATTATTCAAAATCAACAGTATGCTACAAAACTGTAATGCCGCCACAGAATGCACAAATTGAAACAGAAAAAAACCTGACTAGATTGCAAAACCACAAAAATTTAACACAGCGTAATAGGGCAATTTCCAGTAGAGCACAGGCAAATTATTTAGTAGGTCTCCAAATGCTGCTTCAAGAGCCATTCAAATTTCAGGACATACTTAAGCATACCATAATTCCTTTCCTGCCTGTCCTATACACCTGAAACTACTTTTAATGGCAAGTATGTAAAGGGAAACTGCACGGTGAGGTTTCATAAAGGCAAATAATATAGTCAGGGGTATATGGGTGCCCAGGTGTATCTGGGCACCATGACCACAAGAGTAAAAGTGAAGAGAGACCCTGCCCTGAAGTCCAGATGTAGTCCTTCCTAGTATACATAAACAAAAGGAATTACCAAAGAGACACTGCAAGAAAAACTCAGTCTTTAGTAGAAAGGATTTGATAGCATTGTTGTGGAAAATATGTGTTCTGTGCTGTTTTAGGAAAGGTCAAACTATAACATTTTGGCAACAAAGCTGGATTTCCTGTTAAGTTTAATAGCGAGAAGAAAGTGGAAGAGAGGTATTTTATGCATGTATAGATTACCTGCCAAGAAGTTTGTGTAAGTTATTATGAAGATAATCTCCATAAAATGATTGAATTGGATACCTTTTTGAATTTTTAGGCTTTGAAGCATGTAAGACTGTGTTTTGCCATAAATCAAAATGTTTCCTCAAGAGATTATGAAAATGGATTATAAAATTTAATGGAACTTTTTTAATTCTCCAGCAGGCATTTTTCTGTCTTTTCAAGAAATTCTGTCAGGTTGACAAAGGTTTTGACTCAGCAGAGGTAGAAAAAGGATGTGAAATGCCTATTGTTGAAATACTAACGATATAATAGAATCACAGAATCATAGAATAGTTAGGGTTGGAGAGGACCTTAAGATCACCTAGCTCCAACCCCCCTGCCATGGGTAGGAACACCTCCCCCATAAATGTGACATACTTAAAGCCCATGGAGCAAACACACCTTTGGGTGTTTGGGGTTTTTTAACTGAAAGGCACAGTTATCAGGCAAGATGACAAAGCAGTCCTAAGTAAAATGCTCTCCTACTGCTGTTACCACAGGGTGTATGTACTTTGATTTTTTTTCTAGTTGAGGAAGAACTAGATATCAGAATAATCTATGAAGCTGTCACCTATCTCTTTTATATTACGTTTTTTCTCCAAAAATTCCACAAATTTCTTAGAGAAGGATCTTTTATTTCCCAAAAGCAAAAAATATTTCAGACATGCAAAAATTCACACGAATTGCTGCCAAAATTATAAATTACACTTAAATGAAGTGTTATTAATCTCTTACTCTTTCACAGCCTCCTTGGAAACTCTTAATTTTAAATTATATCCTAATTTTTTGTGTGGGTATTTTAGGATATTATTTAAATGGCTGAGATAAGATTTTGGATAGCATTTCTTCTGGAACTGTATTTAAGTATCAATAAGTAAACAAACATATGTTTTTTGATAATTGCTGTATCTTTTGTACAAGGAAATAAGAATTAATAGAAATAAGGTGATGATGCACACTGTTATAATTCTTACTGTAATTTATCTTGGCAATTATCATCGTAATAGTGGGGTTTGCTCTCCATTGTGTTATATTGCCGGGATTATATGGTCAAAGTGCAAAAGCATCCTTGAAAGCAGAATTTTAATCTCCTACACACTTTTTTCCTGACCTGTAGAAACACAGGTGCACTGACATTGTCCAGTAGTGAGTCATCATATAGTAGTTGTTACTGCCTGTTTGTACCACATGTGCCTTTAAATAAGGGGTGCTATAAAAGGAAGCCGATGTTAATGATCATTCTTAGCAGTAATTTTTTAATAAATAATGATGTCAATAGAATAAAACATTTTCACAGAATAATAGCCTCCGTCTCTTGCTAAAATTGTGATGATTGCAGACAACAGAATTCTCTTTGACTTTAAATTGTTAAATTTAAAGCAATTCAGGAACAACAAGCCTTCTAAAATTTTGCAATTTTTGAAGAAATGTCCTACAGATGTGGGAAGCAGCTACGAATGTAGTGTTGCTGAATAATGCCCTGCCCTGAGTCATACCCTGTCCTGAGTCATATGTTTGTGGGCTTAGAGAATAAATCACTGTTTACTTGAAATAAAACCAAATTACTTTCAGGACGTAGAGTTCTATACTCTCTGAAGTGCAATAAGTTTTGTGGCAATACAATATAATAAACTATGTTACTGAATTTTTTATTTTTATATGCACAGAAATAGTACATTTCTAAACATCACAGAGTGCATAAGAAAGTTTAATTGAAACTTCCAAGATGATTTTACGGAGAAGGAAAGTCTGCAGACAGAATTTGTGGCTTCTCTAGTTCAACATTTTAGTTCACAACAGAACTATGATTATGCTTGCAGATTATTAACCTACAATTTCCTGATTTATAGCACTTTGAGTTTTTATGCATTAGGATTACAGTGGTGCTATAACTGGCTGACTTTCTGATAGGCAGGTAGTAAGACTTCAGTTTCTGCACCCAGTTTCAATCCTATGTAGCTACTGTGGAATGTGTAAAAACTAGCAAAATATTCTGCATTATTTTCCACACACACATTCAAAATGATAAAATAGAAAAAAGGTATTGGGAATCAAAGATTAATTTATACTCTTTTAGACCAACTGCTTGCAAAGAATATTTGGTTTAAAAGGTTTTTTCTTTTCTGGTGGCCCCATGTGATTTTCACTTCTAAATGTCCAGCTCAGAAGTTTCACGGAAACTTGAAAAAGAACATGAACTTTTTTTTTTTTTTTTTTTTAATAGTAAAGAAAGGCCAAATATATGCACTTTAATTCTCAGGTTCTTTTATGACATGTCTAAAATACTTTGGAATCAATCATAGAATCATATAATATTAATATCATAGTACGTTTTGTGTTGGAAGGGACACCTTCCACTGGACAGGCTTCTCAGAGTCCCATCAAGCCTGGCCTTGAACACTTCTACAGATAGGGCAGCCACAATTTCTCTAGGCCAATGCCTCTCCACACTCATAATGAAGAATTTCTTCTTAAAATCTAATCTAAATCTCTCTGCTTTCCCTCCAAAGCCATTCCCCTTTGCTTATCACTACAAGCCCATGTAAAAATTCCCTCACCAGAATTCTTCTAGGCCCCCTTTAGGTACTGGAAGGCTGCTAGAAGGCATTCTCAGTGCCTTCTCCAGACTGAACAACCCCGGCTCTGAAAGTAGAGGGGAAAGACGACCTCCTTCTACCTGCTGGTTACACTCCTTTTGATGCAGCCCAGGATACTGTTGGTTTCTGGGCTGCAAGTGCACACTGAAGCCAGCTCATGTTCAGATTCCCACCAACCACACTCCCAAGTCTTTCTCCTCAGGTCTTCCCTGAACCGTTTATCTGCCCAACCTGCAGATGTGCCTGAGATCGCCCAAACCCAGGTGCAGGACCTTGTACTTAGCTTTGTTGATGTCATGGGTTCAGCAGTAGCAGTCATTTTTCTCCTTCTTAGTAGTTGGTGCAGCACTGTGTTTTTCACTTGTGG